>BGPR01003123.1:29263-136135 GCA_013235015.1 Araneus ventricosus | reverse complement strand
TTTATGAGACACCGGGAGATCTCATTGTGAAGATCATGGCCCAGAATCTTCGTGCAGTGATTGGCAGCAAATCATCCTAGCTGAGTACAGGTGAATGGGTCCAGATAGTTGATTTCGTGTTGTCTGTGAGGAACGGATAGCTTAAGAGGGGGAGGACCCCACTTGAGAGAAATGTGTGGTCGTCACTGTTTACCCTTTTTCTTGGAACCGGAATGAGTAATATGGCTAGTTGAGCCAAGGATTCGAAAGAGGGCATTTGGAGGGCAGGGAGATAGATTTCATTAGAGGGAATGAGAGGACATTGATACACTTTTCTTTGGAAAGCTGAAAAACGATTTTACCAACGGTAATCATCAGAACTAACACACTATATTCATACATTTGTTAATCTAAGATTTCAGCAGAGTTTTGGTCATAAGTGACATAATAAAATACTTATTACACTTTTTTTCTAAAAATTGATTTGTATCAATCTGTCCCATACTAGGGGTACATTGATACGAGCGGAAATATCGAAAATAATGATGATTAAAGGGTGTGGGAACTAAACAAAATTTGCTTTATCAACAAACTTTATATTCCAAATCAAGGTTTAAAAGTTTAACAAAGCAACAAACTTATTTTAATCAAAATTCAACATTTTTAATGAGACTGGACAAATGAAAGAATAATGCCTCAGAAAATAATTTTTCTCTACAAATAATAATGAAGAATATGTTTGTGTGGGTAAAAATACTTTGGAGGGAGGAAATGTGTTCCACGAAGTCGTTTTGGGTGATTTTAATTAATTAAAAATTAAGGGAAATTTTATTTTCTTTCTTGATGACTTACGAAAATAATATAGCACAAAAATAATTTTCACACCATCTGAAAATACAAAAAATTATCTTTTCGATTATATGAATTAATTTTCAGTAGACTTTTTTCCAATTTTAATAAATTCGTAAAAAAACATTTTAAACTTAATTTAAAACAATACTTTTCAATTTTGCAATGAAATTCAAACCGTTTTCATTCCTTAACCAAATATTTAATTGCGTAATTCTCCTATATAATTCATTTTTACGTTTTTTCCCCATTTCTGAAGCTGATTTTGCAAAATAGTTGCTGTTAAGGCGCATTGATACACACAGAAGATGCTATCAATGTGCCCTGGAGTCAACTTTATCAATCTGTCCCCAAAGACTTCTTTACTTAAAACAAGTGGTCACGCAAAATCAACGCCAAACAACCTCAAAACTTAATAAAGTTCAGAGAAATAAATGTTTTTTCTTACTTTGGAGCAGATTCCCTGCAGGAAAACGTAACTAGTTAATGAAATCTCGCAACACATACTTAGAGTAAAATCATTTAGACGAGAAGATTAGCGGTTTGATTCATTTGTAAATTGACTTTTGACATGGCCGAAAAATATACCCTGTGAGAAGGGTTACAGAGGTATATACAGGGTGCCCACTAAAGTCACTTACAACACTTTTAACTACCGAATGACTGCAGCTATCTTAGCAAGAGTTGTGTCTAGGTATGATAAAGTGACTATGCGCTACTGGATGAAACCACTTACGGCACCATCTGGTGTAAAACGGTGGAGTTAGCGTTATTATCTCTAAAATGGTAAGAGATAGAGCAAAGAAGTGAATTACAAAGTTGTAGAGCATCATTGATTTAGTACAAAAAGCACCTTATGGGCGTAAATGCCTAGAACAGGACGCTTAAAATACGTATTTGTTTGTTCGAGATTTCCTACACTGACACCTGACAAAACATTATTAGAAAGAAAAAAATAACGACTAGTTATCACAAGATACCTTTATTTTCGATGTTCAAACTTCTCTCCGTCAGCTACAATGCACATCTGGACCCTTGCTTGAACTTCACGTTACACACGATGTAGCATAACGGGTGTCACGTTGGCACAAGCATTCGTGGGCGTCGTTGAAGGTCCTGCAATGTTGCATCTGCTGTTTGAGACATCACCACATAAAAATGTCAATTGGAGTCAAATCAGGTGAACGTGGAGGCCTCTCTTGGAAACCACCATACCCAATTATTTGTTCCCCGAATTCCTCCACCAGGTACTGATTCACTGATGATGTTTTGTGCGCAGGCTCACCGTCATGTTGGAACCATATCTTCTGGAGCTGAAAACAAACAAATGTGAATTTTAAGTGTTCTGTTTTTAGGATTCATGCACATAAGGTGTCTTTTTGTACTAAATCGATCATGATCTACAACTTTGTAATTCACTATTTAATCTATCTCGTACCGTTTCAGTGATAATAACGGTAACTCCACCATGTGGCGCTGTAAGTGGTTTCATCCAGTAGCTCATAGTCACTTTATCCACCACTCTTATGAAGATAGCTACAGCCATTCGGTAGTTAAAAGGGTGGTAAGAGACTTTAGTGGGCACCCTGTATATGAGAGAATGTAAACATCTTGAGCCATTCCAATCGTCAAAATTTGTGAAACGCACCAATGTTCCTGCGTATCAATCTACCCCCAACTCCCCTACATTACACCACCTGTATCCCCGTGTTTAGAGTTCGGTTTGGATGGATGGAGGTGAATTTTATTTTTTAAAAAGGAAAATACATATAACATAAGCAGACAATAATATAATTCCTATTTACTCAATGTACAAGGTGCGTTCGAAAAGTTCGGTGAATGGTCTCATAAAATAAAGGAAGCAATATATACAAACAAAATACCTTTACTGGCTTTTAAAGTAATCACCATTAGCTACAATACACTTTTGACATCGGTTGTACAGCTGCTGGAAACTGTCAGCAGACGCTTCTTTCGGTATCGCCCGAAGCACCGTTGTCACACGTTGCTGGATCTGTGCAATGTCGGAAAAGCGTAGACCTTTTTCTTACGCTTTTGCAAATGTTCGTGAATAATGTTGCTCACGCTGTCTAGGCTTATCTTCAATTCTTCTGCTATCATTCTCAAAGACAGCCGTCGATCATCCGCAAGCATCCGTCGCACTCGTTCGATGTTGTCTGGAGTTGTGCTTGTTGGTGGTCGACCCGACATTTACATCTTCCTTTCCGTCTCTAAAGCGTTTAAACCACTTAAAAACACACTTTTTACTCACTGCGTCCACACCGTACACTTTCACTAACATTTCGTGTGTCTCCGTCGCCGTTTTGCCTAATTTGAAGCAAAACTTGATATTCACGCGTTGCTCCATTTCGCAGTGACGCGCCTTCTCACACTGTCTCGTTAAATTGGTCGCAGCGCGCACTTCCGCTTAACCATCGTGATTTGGACGCTAGGGGGCACTAGTTGCCATGTCTCTCAATGCATCTGCGTGAGGTCAGCATCCGAACGAGCGCGGTTATTCTACTATAGGACCATTCACCGAACTTTTCGAACGCACCTTGTATTTTGAACCAGCATGCATCGATAACACTTTTTCGATGCCCCTGTCTATAACGATAATTTTACATCCTTAGAGAGCTGGCACAGAACATTTCCAATTTTTTTCCTTGCAAAACGACATCCCATGTTCCGGAATGTGAGATAACAATAGGGTTACCATGATTTTTTTCATTGAAATCCGGACCTGGCGGGGGATGAGAAGTTGAAGGGTATTAATATGTTTTTAAATTTTATAATTATTTATATATAATTAATAATATGTTAGTTATTATATATTAATAACTAATAATAAATTAATTATTAGTTATTAATATATAATTAATTAGGGGGTCAAAATGCAGCATAAAATTATATTAATTGCTTACCAACGACCCTTTTTCATAACACCAGCACAAAGTTTGAGGAAGCGAAAAAAGTTAAGACTTCTGAATGCAAAGAAGATACAATTTTTATTTATGCTTGGTAAATCAAAATTACAGTAATTAAAAATAGAATAAACTGCAATTTATGGCTTTTAAAACTGTTGAAGGTCGGGCAGTAGTGGTGAAGAACCTGCCTTCAGACATGCCTCCATTTTTTCCCTACTGTATGACCCCCAAAATTTTTCCTACACCCACGATGGGGTAATATATTCAGCAGGGTCTTCCCAAGTGTGTGAATGAAGTGTCGTTGCAGGTTTCATATTAACAGCGTACCGGACAACAAGACTGACCACCCGTGAAGGTCATCGGGGGTTTTACGACTAGAGTATTGAAGCAGCCCCTGGGAATAACATTATCTTCCTCCCGTTTCTCTTTCTGAAAATCGACAAACGGATTACAGAAGGGAGGCTGCACCAATTGCGTAAATTTTAGATTTTCTTTCTTTGGCGGAATGACGTCATAATTTTCGAATTTTTCAGATTTTTAATTGATTTTCCCTAATATAACCAAAAATCTCTCTCTCTCTTCGCTGGCGTAAATCCGGACATTTTAAATCGCGTGAAATCCGGACAATCCGGAAAATCCGACCGTATAGTAACCCAGGGGAATGGGGGAGAAAGGGCTAGAAATCGGAGCCTGTTGTACTGTAGCAGAGAAATCGAGGGCGGGTGGGGGAGACCACTAGTGATTGGAATGTGCACCGATGTTTGCTGCCCCTATCTCCAGCTGGGCAATGTCGAATATTTTCATTCGCAGTTTCACTTGATCCTTAATATTCGTTTCCAATATCGAATCCAGGATTTGGGTTCGGGTTGGTGGTTGTACCTGAGGTATAAAAAAATTCGTATCGTCGTGACGAGTGTCAAACATTATGGCTTATGTGAACCAAAACACTTTACAGAATATATCACATAGAGAGCTATCGTACGCTATTTTCGTCAGCGTGAGCACAATGCCATTTACCAAAAACGTTTGTAGCCCGTGACGCATTGAGACTACCGGCCAGACAGGATTTCGGTTATCGTTGGGGCGAACTACGTCACCGTCAAAGTCACACCCGATTGGTTTGAGCTATCGCTGCTGACGATTTTCCGTCAGCATAATGTGCATTTTCAAGCCGGTTGAATACAGCCCACGATTTCCGTCACGTACTACAAACTTTTTTGGTGAGTGGCTTTGCGCTCATGCTGACGGAAACAGCGTACGATAGCTCTCCGTGTGATATACGCTTTACTTTACAGACTTCACTCACCTGACAATAAGAATCATAAAGAAAACTACAATACTTTTAACAATTTAATGAAAAAAACCACAATGAAATAACTAGCAGGAAAATGTTTTTAACTGCGTCAACGCTACAAATACTAATTGAATGATTACAAAAATGGGTAAATTTTTGATCCTGTCAAAAACGAGGAAGAAATACTGCCACTTTTTTAAAAGGGAGATTAAGAAAAAACAGCCTAAGTGATTTTTAATAAAATAAAGATTTACGGTTTTGCTCTGGGGGGCTGCAGCCCCATAGATTCCTCGGATACGCCACTGTTCGTTCCTCATGTGTTTATGCTTTGAGTCTACAATGGCATGGCGTAAAACATGGGTTTCTAATGAGATTACAAGAAACTTAAGAATTATTATGAAATAAAATTATGCTTAAATCTCCCTTTTGTGCATGCTTTTATTAATCAGAATTTTCACGCTGAAGTTCTTATAAATGTTTAAATATCTTAAAGTTTACGGAATACGATGTCATATCAGCGAATATTTGTAAAATGAATTAATAAGTGCAATACAATTAGTCAGAATATTAATACATGCGGAAGTACATAAATATTGAAAGCGAAAATACTCCAACTATTTACAACAATAACCTGTTTACAACAATATTTTTGTAAGTCTTTACAATATCATTACAAACAGGTTAATCGTATTCATCAACTATTGAATAGACAATATGACCATGTATTAATGAAGCATCAAAACCTAAGATTTTATAACAGAATTAAAATGTTAAAAATTGGTGAAGATATTAAATTTTGTGAATTAAAAGCAAAGCTAAACACAAATTTAGACATATCTATTCAAATATATAAATACATTTTCATAGAAGTTCATTAATAGTCTTGATCAGGGTGTAAAAATGCCATATTTTAATGAGGCTTAAATATTTTTGAAATTATTAATTATAATTCATTGTCATCATGTTATTAGAAATGAAAAAAATAAAATTAAAAGACAAATAAATGTTCTAGAATTTTTATTATAAGACCAGGCGGCTAATTTTGTTATTATGAATAGAAACGTATAGAAATTCAGGACATATCGATTTTTCATACAAAGAAAAAAGAAACCCAATCGATTTCCATTTTTTATCTCATCTGTTTTTTGACATTTTTTCATCTCATTTGTAAAATTCTTCCTTGCAAAATTCTTTCTTATTTTTTTAAAGTACTTCTGGCATTTTTAGTCGAATCTGAAAAAATCACCTTGTACTTCAAACGAGGGAAAAAAACTTCGATGCATTTTTCCTGGTTACCCTATTATTGGCCAAAAACTTTCCTATTTGGATATAATAGAAGATCGTTCAATCAATGTTCTGGTTGAATGAGTTAACTCTGAAAGCAATTTTGATAGAAATCAGCTCGTCCGTGAAGTAACAAGTTCGAAGAAAAAAAGATTTTTCACTTTTATGTTCCAGCTAAATTTTCTTTTTCTCTTTTTGATCGTGGACTACGGAATTTGTCTTTCGTGACATTGATAAATTAACTTCGATTTATGCATGGATTTTCCATTTGAAGCTGTAGTTCCATGAAAAATTAATACTTTTTTGTCTTTTATTGAATTATAGCAAACGAGTTTTTTTAAAAAAATTTCTTTTAATTTAAAAGCAAGTATTACAAAAACAATTTTTTAAAGCATACAATTATTAGTATTCTAAAAGGCAGATTTTGTTTATTTTATTGATGATTTGAATGATCTTCTCCTTTTGAGTATTTTATTTTCAATTCATGATTATAAATACTATGGAATCTTGAAATAATTCTTTCCGCTAATTTGCTACCAAATCAAATGGATGGAATCAAAATTTATTTAAATTAATGGTTAATTGTTAATTAAGTTCTGAAAATGCTAAAATAGTCTACTTTCATCAAGAACACACAAATATACAACATTTCAAAACTAAAGCACATCGGGAATGGCATTTTCCCTTTTTTAGATACAATATTTATGTTTGCTTTTATATATACATTTTAATTTGAACTGTACCGAACACATTTTAGAAAGTTAACTTTTCTTAACGCGATTGTGTAGTCCTCGCAATCTGCAATACCGTTTCCCTCCCATTTTAGTCTTCTGGTAGGAAAGAGAGATTTACAGAGATTCTTATGGGATGACAAGCCAATGACCCTGGCGACACACTTGAAGAATTTGGCTACAAAGATGAAGGTTCTAGAAAATGCAAGAATTGTGGTCCTATCTTTCTTAGGAAACGAGATCTGAAGATTCTTCTAGAGAATTCCATGGGACGGCATGCCTTTTCGGAAAGCTATATATACCTTAGGTGCCCAAACAAGTTATATCTTTTTGGCGTTTTGTTCGCAGTACAAGCTATTGAGCTGATAGACGCTGAGCGCTACTGATAGTGCTGTTACTGTTATTTATTAGTGATTTGCTGTCTGCTTGAGTTGTTAATTTCTACAATTTCTGTTATTTTTGTGTACATTGTGTTTTCTGGAATATTCGTGTAATAAGGCGCATTCTCCATTATCCTGCTTGTTGGATTACGTTCACCGTACACACCGGAAAATTTTTGTAACAGTAGTAATGGCATAGCGTTGGGCAAGGTGTAGTGTACTCTTTCGAGGACAACAAATAAGGAAATGCACCATCTTCAAGATAGCCGGGCATCTTCGGCGCGCAGGAGATCCATCTCATCCCTTTGTTTTTATTGTGTTTTTCAGCTATCGTGTAAAGAGACAGACAGCCATATTGCCAAAAATAGGAATAATGACACATTTGTAACCGAGCAAAAGAAGAAACTAAAGACCAAACGGTTGTTAATTAAAAAATTACTAATTATTAGGAAGGAAAAGCTATAAAATTGAAATTAAATTAAATAAAAAAATAATACTAGTCTTTTTTTTTCAAAATAAAATTTTAGCGAACGATTAATTTCATTTTTTAGAAAAGATATAAAAATCACAAAAAAATCTAGACCAGGGTTATGGTACCTTTTTGCACTGCAAGGCCTTGTTAAATTTCGGCATTTGGGCAAAAGGCCTCACGAGCAGTATCTTAAGGGTTATTGTTTTGTAATTATTATTATACTAGAATATCTTCTTACTGAATATACTTAATTATACTTATTATTATGCTTAAAATTTTCTTTCTTATATTGAACTAGAAGATTTGTGCCCGTCTTAGACGGGCTTTTAACTTGCAAACGATATCTGAGATCTGATTGTTACAGATTTATTAAATTAAAATGTAGAAGAAAATCTCATTCACATTGTCGGAGTGTTTAAGAAATAAAAAAGCATGGAAAAGATAAATGATGAATCAATTGACACTTTCGTTTTGCAAAATATATAAATATTCAATTCCAAAATTAAGTATGGAAAAGAAAGAACCTTTTTGACTAAAACGAAAGTAAAAATCTCCCAGAAGTGAAAAAATAAATTAATTCTAAAGGAGTTCCTCGTCTATGAATCAACATAAAATAAAAAAGAAAAGAAACTGCTGAACTTAGCTGAAAAAAAACCCCTGACCCAGAATCCAAACAGTGTTCCATGGTGTGTATTCTGATTTGTAGACAGACTGAGCTTAAAAAATAAAAAAAAAGCATGAAAAACAGAACTGATGAAACAATAACCATAATTCAACAAAAATATATTCGATAAGTGGAAAAATATATTAATTCCAGTATTAATATCTATTTGATATTAACAGAGTTCCGCGATGGATTCGCGTGGAAGAATCAGCATATATATAAAAAAAAAGCAGGAAACCGCTAAAAAAAGCTGTCTAAGTTTTTTGTTACCGTCTGGTCTGAATCTCTTTTGGCTCGAGCCCACATTCCTGAGCGTTAACGATTTCGCTTGCCTTTTCTATAAGATATAAAAGAAAATTACATATTGCAATGCATTTTAACTGGTGAAGCCGCATAAGAAACTCAAGAAGGCCACATGCGGTCTTGAGGCCGTAGGTTCCCCAAGCCTGATTTAGACGATTCAGAAGAATAAAAATTAAACACAATTAAATAATTTAATTCGAAATAAAAGTGAGAACAGTAGGAAATTCTGACAAGATCTCTCTGCAGAATATATTTGGCTTTTGTTGAAATTCTTTTTCCAGAAGCATATTTTCAATTCTTTGGCTTAAAATTCACTTTATAACTACAATCAAACCTCAGAAACCACTGTCTTAAATTGTAAAAATAAAATTAACGCCAACACATTGGAAGCAATTTTCTTCCAGTGAAACAATTTTTTTTCGCTTTTAAATATTTCTCGAAGACCAGCATGCTTTCTAAAAACTGTTGTCAAAACAATCTATACCGTCTACTGATTCTGAAGCAAAGATTTATAAAGCGCGTAATAATTGAGTTAACTAGAGGAAGATTATTGAGCAATAATTAAATTAATCTGCTCATTAAAAATAAGGTACAATGCACTTAACAATTTGAATAGATTTCTTTGATTTTAACTCCAAGTTAATAAAACTTAAGATGCAATTAGTCAAAATAATTTGCTGCTGAAAGTTAATGGCCTTAAAGATTTATTAATTTTCACTGGCCTTAATTTCATCGTAAGTGAGCATTAAGAAATAATTTAGTTTTCTAAATCCAATATTCTATAAAATATTTGCTGTGGATGCCTGTTATTTTCCGCTCATAACGAGAAAAAAATGAAAGAAAAAACACACGTTTTTATTTTTTTCTTAGTAACAATCAGAATGAATTAAAAGATCATTAGTTGCGTTTCCAAGTGAAAAATTAATTTTTAAATTACAGAGGCAAGTACTAATGAAAACGCTTAAAATTTTTAAAGCAAAAAATAGTTTTTTAATAGTGAAATGAATATAAATATGAAAATGATATTTTCAATTTCTTTCGTAAGAAAAATTCTTGAAAACCTTCTATTTATTTATTAACGGTAAATAGAATTTGTAAACGTATCGTAAGCGTTTGGTATTACACTTGTGGAAAACAACCTTTATCGTGGATTTATCAATTTTGACTTTTCACTAAAAGTAGTTTACAATTTTTGGCGGGCATACCATTTGTATATTGCGACATGCGCGATTAAAAAATCGTTTAAAACGTTGTAATGTATATTAGCATAGCATGAATAATCGTGGAGCCTTCTTTATCAAAAATAAAATGTTTATTAACCGTCTTCCACAGCACAAACATGTAAAACAAACACATACACTTACATCACAAACGTTACATCACTGGCTGACATCGAATTCCATGTTCAATAATAATTATTCTTCTCCGTTGCTAGGCAACGTTAGCAGAAAACAAATATATCGTTGCCACTCTATTTTTATAACATTTAGAAAAGATTTAACGCCAAACGATTTTTTTATTAATTTCTTTTACAGCCAAATGATATTTTTAAATTAATTTCTTTTATGACCAAACGATTTTTTATCTAATTAATTTCTTTTCTTTAAATATTTTAATAATTCTACAAATATACATATATTTTATTCGATATAAATATCACAACGCTCTACAAGGCAGGCTGTTGGACCTAGACCTACCAAATTTGACGCGTAGATACTTTTTAGATAGTAGGTTCTTACAAAGAAAGAGTTTTTAAAAATTCTAACTAAATTTTTAATTAATTAAAAATCAGTCCGAATTTTTACTCTTTTCTTTAGTTACCTCATAGCATATTATTGCACAAAAACCATTATTGTACTATTTTAAAATTCAAATACTCGCTTTTCACTAATACCAATTTTATTTCCACGCAATGTTTCATTAATTTTTTCCAAGAAAGAATTTTCCAAGTTAGTTTAACCTACAATATTGTAACTTTGTATAACCAATACAATACAAAAAAACAAGGCACGAGAGCAATTTAAATATTTAAATAACTCTCGTTCGACTAAGCAAATGTAAATATTAGATTTTTTCCGTTAACTAATGCTTTAACATATTCCAAATCACAGGATGTTCTTTTTTTAAACGTAATAATGTATTTAGGGTGGCATTCCTTCTTTAAATTGCTTGATGAATTGATACGCACAGAATGCAATGACTGATACAATCAAACCAAAACAAAGACAACACAGAGAAATAAAGTCTGAAGCGTTACCATATTACAGTAGAGTCCTGCTAATCCTGCTTGTTCGGACATCTGGATAATAAGGATGGGATTTGAAAAAAACCCCAGTATATTCTAATTTTAATGAGAGGTCAGTACGAAAATAACAATGCGCGCACTCTATTAATAAACTGTGTCAATTAAGTTGTAGGAAAAGTTGTAAGTATTTATGAAAAAATAATAAATATAAAAAAACTTAAAAAAAAAACGCTTTTACCAATGCATTAAAAAAGAAAAAATAATAATTTTTTCTCAAAAATCTCGAGGTCAAAACAAAAACCGTAAAAGCGTGAGGCGCTGGTTTTATGTCTTTCTCCCATTGTCTTCAGCGCCTTACGTTTTCATGATTTTTGATTTGAACTCCAGATTTTTTAGAAATTTTTTTTATTTTTTCTTTTTTAATGCATTGGTGAAAGCGTTTTTTAAATAGTTTTTTTAAATATTTATTATTTTCTAGTTTTTAATCTTTAATTTATGTCATAATTCAGCATTATAAATATTTTTGGATTTTAGAATCAATTTTTCATGAACTAATTCGAACAATTATTTTATTGAAAAGATCTCTAAAATTACTGAAATATTGCATTGCCATCAAGACCCAGTTAATATACAAAATTTCAGAACTCAAGTGCGTTAAAATCGATCACAAAATCCTGACCTTACAAAAGATATTTCGAGCTTACATCCATTTTTCTTCAACTAATTCCAGCAATAATTTCTTTAAAAAGATGTATAATAGTATATACTTATTTTTATTGAATCATTTAAAATACTGTCTTAAGTCTTTTAGTTCTCAAAAATACTGTAGATGACGCCACTGAAACCTACAGAGTGCAAACGTAATTTTGCGAATTTTTTTTTTTAAATTTGATAATTGAGAGCTAAAATTATTAAAATATTGCATTTTCATCAAGACCCAATGAATATACAGAATTTCATAACTTTAGTGCATTAAGAAGTGATTGAAAAATCGAACAAAAAATTCATTCCAACCTTACATACATACAAACATGAAACATTTCGAACTTATTAAAAGCGTTTAAAAACAACATTTATTTTTATAATTTTACCAATTTAAAACTTTTATTATATGTATTTTAAGGCAAATTGGGTTTATTCCAGGCTTTCGGTGATCTGGACAGTCCGTTCTCGTCTAGTCCGGATTACCAGGACACTACTTTACCTTGTTTCGAACTAAAAGTCCGAAGCTCCTTCAATTTTCCTGATACAGTTTTTGTTTTACTTCTTTTGGAAAAACAATTATTTCTGATTATAGTTCTTTAGAAACCACGTCTCATCTCACGGCTCCGTATCGTTCCGTTACTAAGAGTTTTAGCCCAAGCATTCCACGAAATTGCTGAAGTGTTTCATGATATCATAAAAATCACTCTCGACCAGCTGGAAATCGGAGAAACGTCCTTGCGAAGAACGTATGGCTCTCTCATATTGCTGCCACGTCCTCTGAGAGAAAAGATTACTAAACATTGATCCATTGCCTCAGGAACGGGTAAAATTCTTTGAAGGAATTCAAACTGCATAACTTCGTTCAAGAAATATTAGTTTCCAAAGACTTTTACTTTCTGGTATATAAAGTATGCAAAGTGGATGTATTGTAATTATAATATTTCACCTTCGAGTTTTTAATACTTTCCCACGTTTCAGTCCTTACTGACTTCGTAAAGAAACCACTTTTGGAATTATATATGTTTTTTTCTGTGAACACTATAACTCAACTTTCGGCATTAATTCCAAAGCAAAATTTTCACTTTCTCTTTTATAAACACGTTCACGGACACCTAGTTTATGTTATTATGTTGTTTCGTTGCTTTTATGTTATTTTCTTTGACACCTAAGCTGCTTGAATAGCAATTCGTGTACAAAAATGTACGGCTTACATCGCTTTGAGTTTTAGCTTGTCGCAAACTTGGACTGGATATCGCGGTTTTTCCCAGAAAGTAGAGCGGCTTATGCCTGCTTCGTCCACGAACGTGTTATTTTATTGCGATTTTTTCTTTAAGTTATGTGCCTACCTTCGGAGCACTTTTTTTTGGAAAAAAAGGAAATTTTTATTCAACACTTATGTTTTCAGTTATAATGGAGAATAAAACTGTGAATTCAAATGCCATTTTAATGAACAAACTTTTTTTTTCGAAATTTTGGCCATTTTGTTCAAAATTTAGTAAAAATTGTCGTTTACGCCAAACTTCCTATAACAAATTCTAATGCATGAATTTCACTTTTTGTTTCAATAATATATTTTTTATGCCTTTACCTGTGTTGTGAAGCAGAATATTTAGTGTACCGCTTGAAGTTATTGAGATATACCAAAGTTTGCATACGCAGCAGCATTTTATAAGAAAAAACTATCACCTTTTCAAATAAAAACAGCTCTAAAATAAATAATTATACATTTTCAAGCTATATTTGAGGTTCAGAACATACCTAGAGATGTATATAACACTTTGATTAAATTTTATTTGAATATCTTAAAATCCTTTTAAGAAATGATATTTTTTCGGAATCCAAGAAAATGCAAATAGTAATTTTCCAGAAAACGCAAATAAAGATTTTAAAGTCGCACAAAAAATTATATACATATTTTAACAACTTAAAATTCACAGTATTTGTAACTTAAGACTTCTTTGACTTAATTTTTAATTAATTTTGATTTTCTTTTAGATTTAAATTTTTTTCTTGATAATTTTGTTTTTGGTTCGACTTGTCGCTCCAATTTCTTAATTCTCTCAATATCAATTTCTATGTAGTTTTTTAAAATAATTTCTGGTTTAAGTTTTACATTAAGATGGTTAAATACAGTCATCATCCCTATATTGCCTAAATTGAATAAACTGCTATCTTAGTACCTAATAACAGTGTTTGGAGTGAACGAAATTTTCTTTAGGTAAAATATCCCGTAACTAGAGAAACAGTTGCCAGATACGCCTAAAACAATAATAAATAAATAAATAAATAAATCTTAATTCTATATTTAAAAAGTAAATTGTGCATTCACATCGTCTAAGAGTAAAGAAATAGCTGTTTAGATGCGTTGTTTACAATTCTATGGCTTAGTTTCGGTTTCGAAAATTTCATTTCTGGTTCATAATTTAGGCAATGACTTTGCTTCTAACTATCGAAGAAACTAAAGTAAACCCTTTTAGGAATCCTAAATGTATGGGCTTTAATACAAAATAATAAAAAAAAAATTCGATAATTTTCATGAAAATGCCGATTTTGGGGTATGCACATACCTTATTGCGTGTTGTAAGAATTGTTACGCGCGGAATGCATCGCCTGTTGCAATCAAACGAGATGAAGACAAGTCAGACAAATAAAGCATAAAACATTATCATTCTACGATGTTTTGGACCAGAGGTTCGAATCCCCTTTCTTTTTATTTAAATTATTTTTTTACTACAAATGAAAATTTGTATTGAAGTTGCTGTAACATGCCTTCTCATAAGCAACTCTCCTAGCAAAAAAGGGGGTTAAAACATAGATGTTTGAAGCCATCAAAATACGATGCGTACGGAAATTATAAGTCGAG
Organism: Araneus ventricosus; assembly: GCA_013235015.1. NCBI lineage: Eukaryota > Metazoa > Arthropoda > Arachnida > Araneae > Araneidae > Araneus > Araneus ventricosus. The sequence continues at coordinate 121,439 of BGPR01003123.1, read as the reverse complement.
TTTAAAAATACAACAAAATGTTTTAACACAAAATTAGCAAAAGAGTTTATATTTTGTTCATGCTTTTGTTGTGAAATTTTCAAACACAAACATTTTAAACAAATTTTGTTATAATCAAGTTTTGGTACCATTGGCAAATCCAGGGGGACTATGGGGCTGCAGCCCCTGGACTCCCAGAGCTAGACCAGAATTCTTTATTTTATTTAAAACCACTACGGCTGTTTTTTCTTAATCTCCCTTTAAAATGAGTGAGAACATTTCTTCATGGCTTTTAACAAGCTCGAAAACTTCCCCAATTTTTTAGTCATTTCACTCTTATTTGTAGCGTTGACGCGGTCAAAAACAGTTTTTGCTATTAATTTCATTTTGTTTTTTATTACTTTATCGAAAGTATTGTAGTGTTCTTTGTAATTCTTATTGTCAGATGATTAAAGTCTGTGTTGGTTTACATAAGCCATAACGTTTGACATTCGTCACGACGATACCTCAGCCCCTCCCCCCGACCCAAATCCTGGATTCGCCATTTATTCGTTCTATATCGCCAAAGTGATTTTTGTAATTCTTTGAGAGAAAATTGGAGTAATTCTGTGCTTAAATCAAAAATTATGTTATCATTATATAAAGTTTTCAAAATATTATACGGAAATAAAATATTCTGAAGCTTTATAATACTAAAATACATCTTTTCTACTAAGTTGCTATCTCTAATTCAAAATTTTCTGGATAATTTTTTTTATTTGCATTTGGCTTAATTTTCCCAGTATACAAATCATGTAATCACACTAGATAAAATGTTCTACATTACTATCTGAATACTAAAAGGAAAAAATATGTGTAATCCTTTGTTGTCTTAAAAAGAATAGAATATTTAATTAGAAACTTTTAAGTAATAATTGAAGCTTATGAAGAATTAACTAATAAAAGTATTGAAGTCATTTCATGCTCGGATGATGAGTGCTATATACGTTGCCATAATTTGCTTTTAAATCCAAAGAGAAAAATATGCGATGCCATAAAATCAGACTAAGAAAATGTATATTTACATGTTTGATGCCATTGGACTGGAAGGTATTATAAATTGAGTCCACTGAAAACAAACAATGGTAGCAAACGATTCATGAATGTGGGACCTTAGAAGATCAAATGCTTATAATAGAAGTTCTGGAAATGAAGAATTTTGTCAATTATTTTTTTAAAATTATTATTTAAAAAATTATTAATTTTTACCATTTTTAAACCTACTGTGTCATTTTCATATTATATATTTTTAAAAGCCACGTTTGTATTCAATGATGATAAATAATGAGATTAATCATAAAAGATATAATCAAAGTGGCAAAACTAATAACTAAATTCGTATTTTCATCGCGAAGATTGTCTTTTGATTTTATTTTTCCTGCATTTTAAATTGAATAAAATGCTATCATATAATTCACTTTCTGACATATCCCGTTTCGACGTAGGAAGTTGTTTCGGTTAATGATGAAAGCTGAGATTTGTAATATGAATAAATTTAAGATTCCCCGGTTTTTATTGATTATTCGATATTCAAATGCCAGTTTAATTAAATCAGAACAAATCATAAATTCAGCGACAAATTTTGCGCCTAAAATGTGCTTCTTCCGCATGTTTTTTTGCTTATTTTTCGTTTTATTTCAGTGAAATAAAAGGCAGCAAAACGAACTTCTTTCAGTTAACAGAATAATGATTTTCTGCAGGAAGAGAAAAAAGATGCAAGTATTGGAATACAGCCAAGTTTGATTATCCTAAAATGACACTTCGTTCGTATTAATTAGTGAAAACGCGATACTCTTTTTTTTCGAAAAAGGAATCTTGCATATAATATAGGATTTCTGTAACTTTTCAGAATTCTTTAAGAACAGTTTTGATCATTTTTAATTCACTGTGAAACGTGTCTTTAGTTATAAGTTTGCTGATATTTGGCCTTTAATGGACCAGGATTATATTATAGATATTGCCTTATAAACTAAGACAACTGTCAAAATATATTTTAAACTGTCTATTAAAGGCAGATTTTTTAGCAAAACGTTTTTGTCATTAAGTGGGAGATGTTACCCTGAAACTTAACCGGATGTCATGTGCATTTTGGAGCAAGTTTAAATTAATGACTAATTTTATCAACTTTACTAGTATTACAGGAACGGTTATAAAATTTTAGTAATTTTCATTTCAATATAGTTTCAATACACAGAATAAATATAAATACTAATAAACGGAATTTTTAATTCTGGAAGAGTTAAAAATACAAAAGTAATAGCAGACAACTGAAAGAAGTAAGAATCCCGTGGATGACTTAATCAGAGGCCATTCATTCAGGCAGATTCAAAACTAGAATATGTTTTCTTCCGGAATGGGTTCAGGCCTTAAAGGAAATTAATATTAAATTCAGACCTTAAAGTCTTTTTCCTCTACAGAAAACCTATTCTAGTTTTGAATCTGCATGGATGAATGGCCTCTGATGTTATCATCCACCGGATTCTTACTTCTTTTCGTTGTCTGCTATTATATTATTATTTTTAACTCTTCCAAAATTTCCTTTATTAGTATTTATATTTATTTTGTACTTCGCAATTTTTTCCTGGATGATGCTGCATTTGCTCACACCAATTAAATTGCTTCTATTAATTTTTGTCTTTTTAGATATTCAATTCATTGCACAGAATATTTTTTACTGACGTTTTAAATTTTTTTTTTAGATGCATCAAACACTTTTAAATGCATAAAGATCATATTCGCGATCGTTTTTCTTGGCGAGATGCTATTGCAAATGTTCTTTCTTAATCGGTACCGTCAACTTCAAGTGTGAGTGATCGTAGATATCCTGATTTTAAAAACTGTCTATAGATGCATTTAAAATGTAAGTAAGATTCTGTAACTTCATATCTCAACATGCCTGTAACAGAACGATTTAAACTGCACACACTACAATTATTTTAATAGCAATTATGCTTTGGAAATCTTAAAATTGCGAAATGTTTTAAATATTTTAATTTGTTTGAAAGTACATTGCTCTGCTGAAATTGACCCAAACCATAAACCTGAACATATGACATGAACTTGAGAAAAAATGCGCACTTAGAGTTGACTGGTTAAAGGCGTACTAGGATTTCGATTTTTTTCAGATGGCCACTTTTTTGCCTTAACTTGGAGTTTTTGTTGGAATTTTCGTACTCACGGTACACACTTTCAGTCCTTGCGCTTAAAATTAAGAATTTTATTTCTGCTTCCTAAATGCTTTAGACAATCTCAACTGTGACTCACAGTTGAAAATCCTTAATTACTTATTATTTGTCATTCACATGCCGAAAATAGCTCCGATAGATGGCAGGGTTGTTTATTACTTTATATATGTTTTCGCTAAAGTGAACTTCGCTAAGTGAAGTTCTATAGAATAACTGACAAATCAGCTAAAGTATGTAATAGATTAAACATTTCACACTTTACTTAGATATTCTATGAAATAACTAAGTATTCTATAGAATAACTAATGGTAGACCGTTAAAGCGTAAAATAAAAAAATGGACATTATAAAACAAATCCGTTTTATATAAATTACACACTGATTGTTAACCAGTTCAAAACTGACTAAAACCGCTATCATACCAAATTACGCTATTAACGCAAATTCCTTACATTAAATGAGCTGGCGAAGTTACTAGGTTCCGGCTACTAGCGAAACCGTGGTGTTTTTCAAAGTTAAAAAAATTTGCCTGATGCCCATTTCAGATGCCGCAAACACAAATAAAACAATTTGACTTACAAGCGAGATGAATCATATCGGTTATTTCACACTTTAACTATGTTATTGACCGATATTCTATAGTTGACCGATGTTCTACTAGTTAAAGCTTAAAATAAAAGCTTATTTTGCACTTTAACTGACTTGATCAGTTATTTTATAGAATAACGAATTCCGTACTTTAACGGTAACATATACACCCTGACAGGCCCTTATATACGAATACACCCTGGGCATGAGCTTAATTCTTAGAGCATAGGTGACATTGCTTTGAGCATACATGGGAACTGCTACGGATTCTCCGTAGTTACTACGTATTTTATCGAAAATTTCCGCAAACTACGGACAAGATTAAAATTTCTACAGAAACGAGCTTTTTCCTCCTTGCTCACAATCGTCTCCACTGTATTCCTCAATGACATGACGATCCAGATTTTTTCCCCCTACATTTCATGTTTGAAAAATGTCATATAATTATTTCTAATTCTTCTAATAATAGTGATATAATATTTCTTGTGTTATTTATCCAGATTAGATATTTTTTTTAAAAAATAGAAATATGTGACAACTTAAAATATGAGGAAATATATAAATGATCATGAATTCAAATTTTGAATAAGTCTGTTTTCGTGTGTGTACGCGGAGGCGTTTGTAACCCTCATAGACCTTCTGCTTAGGACAGCCACCTTTCAAATGGTTGCATGTATGCTTTGTGCATTGTATAAGCATATCTGCATCTACATTTTTTGGCATTTGAATGCACATATTATTTGAGAAAGTAAAAGAGCAAGATGGACAAAAATTGTACTAAACATTTTTTAAAAAATAACATTCATTTTAATTATTTATCATGGAAATATGTTGCAGACATACTTTTAAAATTTCATACATAAAATGTTGTTGAAAAGAAAATGATTAAATAAAAAAGTGACGGGAGGATGTCTTTTTCAAACAGCCGCTGATGTTAAAGGCGTAGGACTGCTTCACTCGCGTTACTCTTTTGTTTCTCGAATTTTCTCTGTCACCAATTCATGTGTATTTTTGTCCAACTTTGCAACTCAGTAGTCGCTAAACTACAATTCCGATTTTCATTTTTTTTTGTAATTTCTGTTGTCACCCTTTATCCCTAAAATAAGACATTAGTTATGTTTTTAACAACTGTAGTTACCGAGATATAGAGGATCATCCATACAACGTTTTTTGTGGCGTTTTGATGTGTGAATCAAATTCCTTCCTGAGACCCCAATAGAAGGAATGTAGTCCTACGTTAAAAATTAACTACAGTTTTTTTTATGTGCAACAAAACAGGAAAGACAAATATATCTATATCGCTAGTGTGAAAAGTTTTAATTTAATATAATATGTTTCGACAAACAATATATTTAAAATGCTATATATATAATGTTATAATGTATTAATTTAAAATATTAAACTGAATATCATGTGTAATTTCTGGTTTTTCAAATGGGTTAGAAATTCCTCAATACTCACATAATTGCATAATAAGGAAATATTCTTAGCCCAGCGGCAACACAAACAGTTCTTGTCCGACTCTAAATTGCCAGTAAATGTAAATATTCAGAACTTCTCAGTAGAAGCAAAAATAATTTAGAATTGATTGATGGCAGACGATATAATTATTCAAACAAATAACGTTTGTACTTTAAAGAAATATGCATTTATGCAAGACAGACAATAACATATATTTAGAATTGCTTGATCGTTTCGTATTAATTTACCAAAGCATTAACCTCTAGCCATAAACACAATTTCAAAAAAATAAATAAAAAACATTCTTTAGAGTTGCAAAATGTTGCGAAAGCGAAAATTGGCATGAAGAAGTATAATTTGTTTTCAAATTACAGTAGACTTTCTCTAATCCGACACTCGTCATTCCGACACTCCTACTTGTCCGACGCACCTGTTGGAACATGTTACTTGGTGATCTGTTATTATTTCCTGTTAACTTGAAACCTTCCTCCTTTCAGTACATTATTTTTCTATTGACCCTCTATAGTCCGGACACTCTCTATAATCCGACAAATGTCCGGTGCCATATGAGTCGGATTAAAGAGAGTCTACTGCACATTGAAATTTAGTTCGAAGTGGGACAGAGCATTTACTGCAATTAATTACTACTTGACTTCTACAGTTTTGCTGTTATTATTCATACATTCTCAATCATATGGCTTGAGCGATCTTCTTTAATTTTGCTTGCAGATAAACTTTATCTGCGTATTTAAATCTGAAAGAATAAAAACAAATTCATTCTTAATACTTTCAGTAAAATTTTAACATTTTTTTAATAACATGCACTATTTGCTTACCAAGAGTTCGCAAAACTAATATTTATAAAATAATGAAATTAATGTCGCAAGTAAAACGCAACATTAGCAGGTGTGTTAAAAAAAATGTTTATATTCGCAAAGTTATTTTTTCATGCTCATTGACCTCTTTCAGAAAGACATCGATGTCAAATATTTTACCGGATTTGTCATGGGGAAAACTACACATGACAGAATAAGCTGTTTACTTTTCAAGCTTACAGAAAAGACATTATTGGTCTTTCCATTTATACGCAGTATTATTCTGCCAGGAAGTGTCAAAAATTCCGAGAAATAGAAATCGTACGCAATTCTGGATATTTTTAAAGACGGAAACTGAATTTGTTGTCAGCTTCTTTTGTTTGTCTTTCGGATTTCCCGTAGGACCGTCTGCGGAGTTGTACTTAGTTGTCTACAGCTGAAATGACAATATTCTCTCGTAATGGATGGCAGATGACAGACAATTTTAAAACAAAATATGAAATCGTTTGCTATGTGCAGTGTACGTGATGTTGCATTTGAATGGATCTTAGGAACGTTAGTAAAAGATCACTTCATATAAAATGCGAGCATTGTTTTAAACACTGGTGTCGAAAAGACAGGTCGCAAACACATTTTTTTCGCAATAATTTAAAGTAGCTTTAACTAATAATTTGAGGTTATATAATTTGGAGAACCGTAAATATGAGGCAAGCATCTGCGTTGCCTCAGGAATTTCTGGAATTACGCCATTAGAACGTTACATATAAATACTAATTTTTTTAACAAAATAATTGGAGAAGTACTAACTTCCAAGCCTAGCATATAAAATGTTCGCGATTTTATATTAAAAAAAAAACAGTTTTTATAATCCCTTTTACTAGTGTACCAAAAATAGATTTTTTAAAATTTTAATTGATTATTGCTTTCTAGTCTTAAACTCATAATTCATGATTATAAATACTAGCCACCTTTGGCGACCGGCTGTTCGCACGTAATATAAATGGAAAGTGGCTATTCTTGCAACTTGGCGAACTAAATTGGCGCATTGGCGATTGTAGAGGCTGAGGCACTCTGCCAAAGTTTTATTTTGCGATATATCTCGAAAATGGAGGATAGTTGGTGGCAGGCGAACATTGAAGACATATCTAGAGATCATAAGCTTTCATATGAAATAAAAATGGCCGAAATTAGTCCTTTGGTTGAGGCTGGAGAACTGTGTGACGGTTTTTTCATATAGAGAATGAGCAGTGAAGTTGTGATTTTTCGATTTCTCTCGAAAATGGAGGATGGTGAGGGGGAAGGCGACCATTGATGACATATATAGATGTCATGAGCTTTCATATGAAATAAAAATAGTCGAAATCTGTCCAGTGGTTGAGGCTGGAGAATTGTGTGACTGTTTTTTTCATATAAAGAATGAGCAGTGAAGTTATGTTTCTTTTATTTCTCTGGAAAACAGAGGATGGGGGGGGGGTAGGTGACCATTAAGGACATATCTAGACGTCATAAGCCTTCGTGTGAAATAAAAATAATCGAAATTGGTCCGGTGTATGGGGATGGGGAACTTTTCCCCTGTGTTTACCGATTAGTTTAAATATATAGATTATGGAACGTTGAAATCAATTTTTTCGTTAATTCATTCAATTGTTTTGTCAATTGTAGCGAAACTGATATATAAACAAATTTTTATTAAATCAATAATTTTACTGCTAATATGTTGTAATAATTATGTTCTAAAAATATTTAAATGCTGTATTGTCATAGAGAATGCACAAGTGTACAAATTTCAAAATTCTAGCAGATAAAAAAGTATGAGAAATATCTTTATAAAATCCCATCATTACAAACATGAAATAAGTCAAGTTGAGTAGAAAAATGTACAAAAATTTAAAAAAAATGCTAGAGTATATGAGATTGGTCAGGAAATTATCTTGTATTAAAATATATAAAATTTCTCTATCCTTTAAGGACAGAAGTAACAGTGTAAGTTGCCTCCTTGCAAGGCAAGTTTTTGTTCTGAAGAAACTTTTATGAAATATATGAGGGTTGAACGGAAATTAATTTCTTATTACTCAGGTAATTGATAAATTTCTTTGTTTCTGTCCTTCACTTAAATAAGAGAAAAAAATCACAGCAAGAATAGAATAGCTCTCTTTGTGGAAAAAAAGCAATGGCTTCAAGAGTATTAAACTTTTTCATTATGAAACCTGCAAGCACCATTTATCGTTATCGAAATACTCGGGAGTAGGACTTTATGCCCTGGTGGTCACAGTTAAAACTCGTTTTCACCTTTTCACTACATCGAATGGCAGGTGCTATTTTGAAAATAAATGACTCTCTTTTTTCCTGCGACCGATAGCGGAAGTTTAAAAATAGCAAAAGCAAATATTTGCTTTCGAAAGCCATAAAATAAAGATTTAATAGAATCGTAAGAGAATGAGACATTTCTGTTCTTTTTTCGTTTTTAATTATATTTTCTTTTGATGAAAAAGTTGAATCATTATACACGGTAACTATTAATTCTTTTTTAGATGAGGTATTTAATTTTGAGAGATCCAGCAGAAAGGTAATTTCGGAAATTATTTAAATGCGAGATGGCGTGGAATTGTCTGCTGCCGTCTGAAGTTCTCCTTTGGCTGTTATTGTGGATAAATTGCAAGCGTTTAGTTTCTAAATTATTCTTTAGAAAGATTTGAGAAGAAATAACCTCAAACATCTATTAAACAACAGTAATTTAGAAAAACAAAGGATGCTATTGTCAATTAGCTTCGAACTTATTTTTAAAATGTATCAATTAAGTTATTTTCACACCCTTTTCGCCTTTCTGGAAATGATATCAACCTTTTTATTTCCTAAGAACATACTACATACTTAATTTAAAAGTTAATGTTTATTCACTACTCCATTATAGAATGTTTCGTTCTCCGAACATACTCTTTTCAAAAATCCATCCCGTACTGTCAAACTCTTTAATCTCGAACAAAATAAAATCACACCAAATATTTCTAAAAGAATCTAATTTTTATTATTTTTTAAAGTTCGTTTATCATTCGAATCAATTTTGATTAATTCAGAGTCAAAAACAAAAAAATTATAAAATGGTCTTATTACTGAATTGGTATTCTCAGTTATATATGTTCGTACCTTATGTTTTTACTTTCTCGTATACGAAGTATACAAAGAGAAAGTATTGTAATCGTCAAAAAATTGAACTCGAGATTTTGACGAATCTCCACGTTTTGGACCTCCCTGAGTACGAAAAACATAATTTTGGAATTATGTCTGTCTGTATGTGAACACGATAACTCGAAAACTATTAGAGCTACATGGATGAAATTTGGTGTGTGAACTTGACACATAATTTGTAGTTTTCTATCAAATTTTAGACAAAATACGTCCATGGGAAGTCTGTCTATCCGCCGTAATGCGAACACTGTAACTCAAAAACTTGAATAGCTAGATGGATAAAATTTTGTACACAGATTTATCATCGTGAATGTAGGTACCTATAAAATTTTGGACCAAACCCGTAAAAGGGTTGACTGTCTGTCGGTCTGTATAATTTACTTTTGAAGAGAATCTGTTACCTCCACGCGCATGCGTACTGGAAGCAATCTTCTGTGTACGCGAAAGGAACGGAACGGAATTTCATTACGGAGTAGCGAATTACTTCAGTTTGTCCTTGAGCCGGTAAGAGTGGAAGTGTGTGATACATGCATTTTATTCGGTACGTATCTCTTTGAATTCTTTACCTAGATATTTTTCAATCACTATAATGAAAAACCTTCTGATAGTCATTGGATTCTGGGTAACAATAAGTTCGAATTTTTTTTAGCCACGCGGGGAAAGGGGAAACGGCACCTTTTTGGTGAAGTATTCGAGAAAGTTTAGGGGAGAACATTCCCGCTGGTTAAGGATTGTATGTAAATAATTTTTAAGCCCTTGAACTCACTAGAGGACTTACTGCCATACAATGTATGTATTAAATCAGAGCCGCATTTAAAAAAAAAACCCAAAAAATTCTGGACGAGTTACATGTGAATTTAACTTTTTTAAAAGGTTTTTTGAACAATTTTTGTACACGAAGGGATGCATACTCTTCGTTTAATGATATAAATTATTTAGTGATATATAACCTTTGAAATTATTTAAAATTTTAATTTTAATTATTATTTTGTTCATTATAATTACACACACTTTATTTCCTAATTATATATTAAACTTGTTAAATATCAAAAATAAATAGTTACGGCAATTTTTAGTTAAATGTAGACATTTCCTTTTTTAGACCCAGATTTCCTCAATTAAATTTTTTGGATAAATTGAATTTCCAATATTGTCCCATCAGCTTTGAACTACCACTGTAATAACAGCAACTATTCGGAAATATTTTGGAACATTTCAGATTAAAATTCTGAATTTTTATTGCCCCAAAATTGTGAAAAAAACTGATGACATAACAGACAACGGCAACAAGTCAACATATATAGCTTCCCAATAATGTAAATTTATTTCTTAAAATTTTTGCTCTAATTGTTGATAACAAATGCCGTTTTAAATCATAACAGTGTTACTGTGTTCAGAAACCGTTCACTGTTGGAATTCGCAATTGTTAGCTGTAACAAAGAAAATAGATGCTATTTGTTTTAATTCATTAGTGATTTTGATCTTTGCGTTTATAACGTGCGAATTTTTTGTTGCGAATATATTTGAGTTTTGTAGAACTTATTTTTGAGCTTCTACGTTTTTCTCGTGTGCTGAGATGAAACGTTTTAGCATGAAGTGGTTAAAGAACAAAATGTAATGTATTTCAATTTCTTTTATTTATCATTTGTCTTTCGATCATCTTTTCGTTTACATGTTCATATTATTTATTTCTAAGCTTTTATCAATGCTTCATTTTCGCAAAAATTTTTAGATTGACAAAATCATTTTTACATCATTAACTTTCTATATTTAGACCCTGCAGATCCTCTTGAGACCATGCGTCCATTTAATGGACATTTGTGTTTTATTTACATAAAAGTTGTTTTCTATTAAAAGCCCTTAGATTCCTCTGTCCAATGATTTGGACAGCCACATGCTGCTATCTGTTAATTACATATAATTTAACATACAAATTAATTAAATTATTAATCATATTGATCAATATATTATTAGCAAATTAATTATACTTTGTGTTCTTATAATCCTATCATCCTAATATTAATCTCGATTTTTGTGTAAATTGGTTGAAAATTATACCTTTTCTTTTCTTCTTTCCATGTTCTTTTACATACAATTGATTTCTAAATTTTCTTCAATGTTTTCGCTTCTCCAGAAATTTTTAGAATGGCAAAATTATTTTTATATATATAACTTTCTTGGATCATGCATATAAAATAAATTTTTTGATACCTTAATAATATATGATTTTAATTTAAAAACCCATTGATTGAGGAATTGTTTTTGTAAGGTCTACAAAGCTGATTTCTATTTTCCGAATTTTCATAAGCACTTTTCCAATTTCTTTTTAAAGAAAAATACATGCAAATAGAAAACTGCTATAGAACAAATTAATCTTTGTAGACGTCATGACTTTCAATGCTTGCAGAGTAGAAAAATTTTCTTGCTGTGTTTTTTCTATATGAATAACGGAAAAGCATGTGAAAGTCTTATTTACATATTGTTACATTTACATATTCTTCATTTCTAAACTTTATTTAGTGCTTCGTTTTATGAAAACTTTATAATATGACAAAACTATTTTTACATCTTTAACTTTCTACATTTAGACCTTGCATATTAGAATATTTTTTCTACACGTTTATAATATATAGTGGTGCTTACAAACCCAATTATTGATGATTAGTTTTTGTTAGGTATAGAAAATTTATCTCTGTTTTCTGAATTTTCGGAAGACGTTTCCCAAATTTCTTATTTAAGAAAACAAATGATAAATTCAATGGGTGTCTAAAAATATCGGGTTCACAAGAACTGTTAACTTAGCAAAAAAATGAATCTGGAGATATGTAATGTTGATATTAAGTTGGGCATTACCTCACTCAACTCCACGGAAATTCGATTTGGGTGCCCCGGTCCTAAATCAGAGGACATATTTTCCTTAAAATAAAACGACTTTGTTTTGGCGTTTTAGTGTGCCCTACTCATAGATAATGCTATCCAAATTGAAGAGACATTGGAAAAAAACTCCTCTTCAAAGTGTTGAATTCAAGTTTGATTTTAGATTTGTTAGAGTGATTATAGTCTCTGAACGGAAATCTTTATGGTGAAATAGAAGTTTATCTTAATACATGGCGTAGAAAGCATCAGTTTTCTGAAATTTTATAAGTACTCTTCATAATTTTTTATTTAAGAAAAACCCAAAAATTTAATTGAGATCCAATAGGAGGTGGATTCTGAAGAATTGTAATTTTGCATAGAAACGAACAAGATATATGTAATGTTGTTTCTAAGCTGGGCATTCCCTCATTCCACTCCACGGTAATTTGGTAAAGGTGTCCTGGCCTTAAACGACAGGACATATTTTTTCCTAAAAATAAAATGCATTTGTTTTGGCATTTTAGTGTGCCCTATTCATAGCTCATGCTACGCAAATTGTTGAGAAGTTGGGGGAAAAAATACTCGTCTTGAAAGTGTTGAGTTCAAGTTTAACTTTAGATTTGTTAGAGTTAGTATAGCCTCTGAATGAAAATTTTTAAGAGTGAGTGAGAAGTTATCTTAATAAATAGCACAGAAAGTAGAAAAAGCGCTGAAAGAAAAACCCTCTCGAAACGTTGGAATTCAGTTTAACTTTACATTTCTTAGTGTGAGTATAGCCTCTGAACGAAACTTTTAAGGGTGAAGGAGAAGTTTAGCTTAATAAATTTCACATAAAGTGGAAGGAGCGTCGAAAGAAAAAACTCGCCTCGAAAGGTTTGAATTCAGTTTACCTTTAGATTTCTTAGAGTGAGTATAACCTCTGAATGGAAATCTTTAAGGGTGAAAGAGTATAACTTAATAAATGGTGTAGGAAGCGGAAAGAGAAACGAAGACGTGGAGAAAACAAGTAAAATTTCGTCAAGTACGATATCACCAGTTTTGGAAAATCTTAAGTTTTTGAAATAATTTTCTTTTAAGGTTTAATTACTTTAAGTGTTCTTTAAACACTCGTTTATCAACCATCCCTTATAAGGGTAGAGGAATAAAAACTGATTTCTTTTACAGATGGCAGATATGCTGTATAACTTTTGATGATAATGATACTGAACCTCCTTATGGAGAAAATCCTACTATGGATTCTGAAGAGGATGACATGATATCAATGGTAAATATTTCTAATAAGTTTGGAATTTTTTTTCAGAAAAATGCTAAATCATTGGTCTAGCATGAAGTTTTCAGTAACTACATAAAATTTTAAATTTTTGATTAAAATACCTTATTAGCACAAGATATTTTGAAATATCTCCACGACGTTGTTCGGTATTCTGAATGTTGTAAAATATCTTGAAGAAATTGTAAACATATTGTAGAGTATCTTGTGTTATTAGGCTAGTAACACACATGAGATGGCCATCAGCGTATGAGAAGTTAAAGATGTATTTCGCGAAAGTATAGTGTTTCTAAACATGATAAAGTAACAGTTGTGTGGATTATATATTGCCGTAGATTTTCTATGTTTATGCGAAAAAATTTGAAAAGCAGACATATAGTGAGAATTGTGAAAACGGTTGAAAATACTCTGCCGAAAAACTGTACGGGGCGTGTTAAGGGAAGATAGGGCCATTTGCATTTCACTGCGGAAAAGGCAAGGTAAGACATATCAGGATATTTGGTTTACAAAAGGAGCACAGAAGAAACCATTGATAAGTTGCAGTTGAAAATTTCGGGCTCTTAGTTGTATAGATGAGTCAAATGCGAGTAAAATATTAAAATTTTGAAATGAATAAAATTGGCCGTTTTGGAGGTGTTCTCCTTCTATCTAAAATATATTGTTTTCTTCATAACTTTTAAGCAAATCCTTATGAAATTTCAAATTTTAAATTAAAGCAATAAATTTGCAAATGATTCGTTATTGATACAAATTGCGCTCATGAAACTGTAATGCATCGTTTTTAAAACAGTTAGGTAGGAAAATGTTACCGTAAAATAATCCATGTAGACGGCAGGACTTTCAATGCTACCCTTTCAGAAGAATATTCTTACTGTTCAGCACAGGGTTGCCAGATCAAAATAGCAAAATAAGGCCAAACCGTCTTAAAAATAAGGCCAAAAAGGCCAAATTTCACAAATTGATTGAAAACTTCATTTGCTATATTACAAAAACAGCTGTCCTTCATAAAAACGAATCCCACTTGATAGACATATGTTCAATGTTCTATAATTAAACTAAAATTTAAGTGAAAGAAATTTAAAACATCTTTGTTCTGTTCAGGAGCTCTTTCTTTTGGCAGCTCATTATATATCATTTCAAAAGCGTAATATCAAAAATTTATTATAAAACAATAGAATAAGTAAGTAAAAATTGTTTTAAAAGTCATTAACTAAAATAAAGCCAAAAAAGGCCCAAAATTAATTTAAGGCCAAATGAAAATTCCTAAGGCCAAAGGCTTTGAAAAGGCCAAATTGCCATAATATGGCCTTAAAAAGGACAATATGGCAACCCTGGTTCAGCAACGGATTCCGAGATTACCTCTTTTGGACGATTTTACACCGAAAAAGGGTGTCAGGCAATGAGTCACATGAGCGCATTTCCGGAGTTCTTTGTTAGATAACGCTCAGTAAAATGTAAACATCGCCCTTCCAGTCTTCCCCCCCCCCCCATTTTGATGAAAATAACTCTGCCTGGCGCATGAGCAAAAGCGCGGAGGGTTTCCGAATCCGTTGCTATACGATACTGTGTTAAATCTATGGAAAACGGAAACGCATGTAAAAAACTCTAATCTACTATATATTATTACATGAGCTTATTTTAATGAGCTTTTCTAGAATATATAATTACATGATACTTTTAATGAATTATTCAACCATATATATTATTACATAAGCTTATTTTAATGAAATATTCTACAATATATTATTACCTGACCTAATTTAAGTGAAGTACAATATATCATTATAGGAGATAATTTTATTGTGGAAAATATTCCTGGTGATATGTAATGGGAAAAACATTCGAATTTTATGCATTCAGTATTATTTAAATATGTAAATGGTTACTAAGCAACGATAATATTACTGTGTTTGAACTAATCATAATTGATATGAAAATTTTGGTTTTTGTTGAACATAATTTCTTTAGTGTTTCATTTTGTAGTTCATGACCTCAATTTTGTTCTGGAAAAATGCTTTTTTCTATTGATGGTTTTGTGAAAGCAAAAGACATTCCTCTGATATTAGAATGATAAATATAGTATAGATCCACGAGATCTGATATGCAAAATTAAAATTTACGACTCAAATTTCTTTTTCATCCTAAAAATATATTACTTCGAAATCACTATTAGACAGATTTTATAAAAAGCTATATTTATTTTTTAGCTTCCTGAGAAAGAAATAATGAAAAATGTCTTGGATTGGATTTACCGATGTGATTTTCAAAAGTAAGAGACCCGACTTTGTATATAATGATTCACCATTTTAATTTATTATTTTAATTTACTAAAATATATAGTTCTGGCCAAAAGTATTTCACAATTTGTAAAATGCGAAACATTTTGAGTTAATATAAATACAATAGTTCACTATCAGTTGTGGCGACTCGCGTGGAACCTTCTTTATCAAAAATAATATATTTATTGGATGTCTACCACAGCACAAACATGTAAAACAAACACATACACTTACTTCACAAACGTTACATCACTCTTACATCGAATTCCAAGTTCAATTTTTATTATTCTTTTCCGTTGCTAGGCAACGTTAGCAAAAGGCAATATATCGTTGCGAAACTATTTTTATTACCTTTAGAAAAGAATTAATGCCAAACGATTTTTTTAATTAATTTATTTTACAGCCAAACCATATTTTTAAATTAATTTCTGTTATGACCAAACGATTTTTTAATCTAATTAATTTCTTTCCTTATATATTTCAATAATTCTACAAATATATATTTTTTTATTCGTTTCGAATATTACAGCGTACAGTCATAGGAACTCGCATTTTACCGTGAAGATTTGGTCACGAGGGCGCTTAGGGGACCGACAAGAAAGTAATGAAGAATAAAATGATTCGGGCTCACCCCGTTCCACAGAAAGCTGAAAATAATTTGCAACTCTCGTCAATAGTTTTGTTTGCTGTGCACAATACTCATATAAATTGTGGTCAAAATATCGTGTGTATTCGGAAAGACATAATGGTTTTCTTAAAATATCCCAAATATTTAGCTTATGACAAACAGAGTTTTCAACAAAATTATACGAAACTTCGGTAAATTAAACGAATACGTGGCTGCATAGTGGCGAATCATTGTAATAAAATTTGAAGTAAATAATTTGAGCATTGAAGGAAATATTAGTATTTAAAGTAAAAAATTTTTTTACTGCGCATGTGAGAAACATATTACGATTTTCTTTTATAATTTGGAAGCAAGATATATAAGGTAACTTATAACAATTTCAGACTAATATCATTAAGTCAAATTTCATTAATACTATTAATTTCCTCCGGTCATTTCAAGTTCTTCAGAATTTTCAGTGAAAACTAAACCTAAATTTCTGGATGTTGCTAACGTTTTTTTTTCTAAATATTTTTATGCATAACTCTCTACAATATTTTTTTATTTTTGCAACGAAATTTATTGTTATGCATATATTTCAATGATTGTTTCTCTTCTATGTTTGAAAGCTAAAGAGTAAAGATTGCATTTTTTGAAAGATTATTTTTTTATATTCTGTGGCAATGTCGAATTGAATTTTTATTTCCTATTTTATTACATCAAATACTTTTGTGGAATCTATCAACAAAGCCCTCCAAGGCGTTAAAACATATATCCGATACACTGAATGATTATACTCGATATTCTTCAATTATATAAAAGAGTGCTTTAATCAGTCTGATACAATACAAGTAAAATTCGCTACAATTTTTTAATGTTGAAAGCAATTGTGTATTTTCCATGGGAAATAATAAAGCGAAGTCAAAGCATCGCGTAACTCAAAGTGAAATTTGACGCTGGATGAAACGAATAGTCACGTTTCCCATGAGACTCTGACATTATGTGACTTGACTTCATGACGAAGAATCACGTATAAAATTGTCTAAACGGGTATATGTCTGCTACTCGTATAATAACTCTACCTAATTCTCTATATCGAATTAAATTTAAATATTTTGTTGAGTTAACTATGAATACTATGCATTCAATATATAAAAAAATGAAATAGAGCCCAAATTCCTGGCAAACAAGCTTCTCTCTAAAGAATGCAAAACTATGTGTTGGGAAAATCCTTCCGCCTACAAGAAAAAAAGTATTCAGCATGGTATAGGATTAAAGCTTTTTATTCAAACTTTGCATCACTCTTTTAATATGTTAGGATTGTTAAAAATGAAATTTTAAAACCGTTTAGGTACAACAATCGTCTCACCTTTCGCATTATGAGAGCTCCAAAGTTAAACTATAGCGTGATTTTCCTACCCATAAAGATTTCGTAAGATGTAAACATTGCAAACAGTGCTTCCAAAATTTATTGTATATTACAGTGCAGCATTTTGAAGACACACGTAGTTACTTTGACATGTGATGTGACTGACTCCATTACAAATTCTACGTGTTTGTATTTGAAACAGTGTGGTTTCAAATTCTCTTACAAGTTATAACTAACTAATTCTCTTACTAGTTGGCACAGAGAGACAGCTTACGAAATAATATTTCTTTTATTTCAGGTATGATTCTTATGACGATAAAAGCTCTGATGAATCAACTTATTATCCTTCAACTACCACCTACACAGATTCATCAGAATTTAAAGTAAGGAGAAAATTAAAATATCTTAATTAGATATTATAAATTAGTTACTTTTTGTTGTAAAATATAACTTGCAGATGTGTTCAGAAGTTTCGTAAAGAGCAAACAGTCACTTTCTTAATTTTGATAATTAGATGCTGCATTTATGGTCTCAGGAGAGTAATAAAGCGAAGTTTTATTTTGGGCGTACGAGATAGGTCTGTTTCATTCTAAAAGTTAATAAATAATGTTCGAAAGGCAGAAATAAAATGCTGTTTGTAGCAAAAGAATTAAGAAATCTGACAGTTTTTTCTAGTATCAATAGTCTGAGGTAGATGGCGCTATATTATTGGCAGATTGATCAGGCCCGCTTACACAGAGGTTGTGATTTATTAACCCCTTAAGTCTCGCGTCCGTCATATTGAAGTGCATCGAATTATTGCATTTTTAAGCTTATAAATTAAAATTTAATCATTAATTAGCTTTATAATTTGACACAAAAGTTACGTAGAATCTATAAGCATCTCAAGTATTCTGTGCCTTTCTAGATGAATGAAAACGTCAGCCCCTTTTCAAAATAGTAGGGGTCATCTTATTAGATAGCAAAAAAAAAAAAAAATGCGACCCTTAAGGGGTTAAACGTCTGTTTTGAAAAAGTAACACCGGATTTTAGAAAAAACATATCTATTTACAAGTACCCAAACAATACGAGAAATACACTTTAGGACTTAAAGCAGTACGACGAATAAATGAGTACTAAAAAATAAGAGCTTTTCTGAAAAAAAAACAGAGACAGACATATCACCTCTTCCTCTCGAAATCGAAATTCATCTAAGGCGAATTTACTAAAAGCAATCATTTATAGCGGAAAGATCACACCAAGCGTTTTCCCTAACCATCGCCAAAGTAACCTAATATCGCAGCGGATCTCAATAGAATGAGTTTCGAACCTGGAACCATACAGTCGACACCTTACGAATAGATCACTCTTGCCCTTAGAGGGATTTTAATTACAATGAATGCTCTAAATAGGATGTTACATCTAATTAGGAGATTAAATAATTCCATATTAAAGGGGCTGAACGACCTCAATTTAGTGAGGCGAAGAATTCGGAGTTAGGAGTGCCAGCACAAATGTCGTCATCGTCATCTGACATTCTATAATATGATTTTTTTCGATACTAGTAGTCATGAGATACTATAAAGGAAAATTGATCCCGCGACAAGGAAATATTTCTTCGCCTCATTATGATATTTGGCTTTCAAAAATTGCGTTACGTACTAATATTTTGTCACCGTGCACTTCTGAGGGTAAAGCACGGAGCATTTATATTCCCCTTGATGTCCCCTTTCACTATTACGCCGCTGAGAAAAATTTACCGAATGATTTTTCAAAAATCTAGAAAGAAAACTTTTATAACAAAGTATTTAAAAAACTTAATTTATAATTCTTTTACATCGCTTATATTTTAACGGAACTGTCAAAATAATTAAGTTAAAATATAAGCGATTTTACAGACTTATTCAAATTATCCTAAGGAACAGACATTACAACAATACGCCTACGAAATGGATTGTAATTGATTATTTTGCGATTGTTTTTTGAATCCCTCTATTTGACTTTTAAGTGCATTCATTGATTCCGTATTATAGAACCTACTGCGCAAAGAGTTGACATAATTCATATTCAGTACATGGAATGCAAACACGCTACAATTTGTTTTAATTTAAAATATAGACGTTGCTTTAGGTAAATAACATGCATGAAATTTAAAAACAGAAAATTAACAGTTCATTTCAATACAGCTAAATGCTTTGGTTCAAACATTTTCTTGCATTATAGAAACATAGGATGATTCTGGAATTATACTTTCGTATTTTATCATAAAATTTAGGAAATAATAATGGCGAATCGTATAAATTTAGATAAGACTTCCTAATTTGTCTCAAACACATTTTAAGATATTTATAATCACTATCGAAAGCGTAAAGTTTGATGATTTAATACATTTTCTTCATTTCAGACAACTGGCTATGAAGCACGTAAACTGTGCAGCCAAATGGAGGATATTAACAATGATCTCAAGATTTTGTCCCAAAAATTGGATGAACTCGCTGCTCTTCAAAAATTATTATAAGTAAGAAATTTATAAAGCAGCAGAAAAACTTGGTTGTAATTTCTCCGAAATATTCATCAATATTAACTTCGTAAAATATTTAAAATAATATTGTCTTATTTTTCAATTATAAAAGTTATGCCTTTGAAATAAATGGTGGCTAGAAAATCACCTGAGTGATAATTCGAACACCTGCAGAATTTCTTATAAAATTTTAGAAATCAATGGGTGATTCGAAGGTACTTCTTATTCACTACTCAAGGCAAATTGTTACAGTATTTCTTATTGAACACTATATTTAAAGATTATCCGAAAATCAAGAGCTGTGACCTCCCGCTTAATAGAAGATATGAAGATACTTCTTATTTACTACTCTAGACAGACTGTTACAGTATTTCTTATTGAAAAGACTATTTAAAATGTATATTAAAGCCAAGAAAAACTGTGGCCTCTCGCTTAATTGAAGATACGAAAATACATCTAATTTACTGCGTCATAGAGATTTTTACACTATTTCTTTTTGAACATTTCATTTAAAAAGTCTATTAAAAACCCGAACAACAGGAACCAGCAAGATAATTCTTGTTAAAAACTCCAGACAGACAGTCTACAGCTATTGTGGTTTTCCAACAGATAAAAGCCTTTGATATATAAACCAGATGAAAACGTTTTAGTGTAGTCCTGAACGATTCTGGCTACCAAATAAACTGAATCTACACGTGGAATTTTCGTTAAAGGATAATGCTGCCCTTTTCGTAAAATCCGGAAGAAATGACAGATTGATGGACATAAATCCCAAGTGGAATGTCCGGAACTTCGCTTTAAAACTTTATTTTAAGATTCCGAGCCATTGTGGAAATCAGACAGATTGAATGCCTATTTATAATACTTATTTATATATTTTAACTGAAGAGAGCCCAATTAGGACCAGAACTAATAAAGCTTCGCGGTGACTGGATTCCAGCCGAATAATTTTTTTTTAAATTACCAGTTTATAATCTTCTTTTATATTCCAAACCATCAACACTTCATGATGAACCTACCAGAGAATATTGGACAAAAAATGTATCTTTATTTCCACTAATTTAAAGATTCGGAGTTTAAGAGATATTATGGATTATGAGTGGATAGAATCTCCATATGATCGATTTATTAAATTCTCCAGTTAAAGCCAGCTTTGTAATATAACAAATGGCTGTTTCCCCCATTATACTGAGGAGAAAAGGAGAAAAATTGATAAATACATTATATGGAGAAAGTTTCTTTATTTCCTCAAGAGCTTTTCTATTTGTTTGGCAAAAATCATAGTACAAATATGAAGTTAATCCTCCAGGTAGAAACCGTCTAGGAAAATTCGGATGAAATATTTTGTCCATGCATTATCTTTCAGTACTTGAATGTACACTTCTGTTCAAATCTGGACATCCAATGACTTGACGGAATTAAGGTGCATTAAATATTCCTGATGATGTCATGCTAACTAAAATCTGAAAAACTGTGGCAACTCGATTAACTGACGATTTATTACAGGAAGAATGGCCATCAAGACTTCTTATAAAATCTAAAACAAATTAAGAATTCCAATATATCGAATGACAATAAGTAATGGCAATTTAATATTCGGATGAAAAAATAACGTAACTCTCGGAATGAGATGGCGTCCCTATTGATTTAGTCATCACAAGTACACATTTTAATGCTTACATCGAATAAAGACAGTCTTAAAGTTGAGAAGAGTCGTGGCCTCCTGACGAATCTAATCTACAAGAGGACGCCAACTCGCACGCACGTCGAATGAAGGCAGTGTGAAAATCCATAAGAGTTACAGCCTCCCGACTTATCAAAACAACGTGTCGAAATCTTCTCACATAGAATTCGATTAAAGTCAGTTTAAAAATGAAGAATCATGGCTTCCCTTTGGATCGAATCTACTTGAGAACGCCTCTTCACATACGCATTGAATGAAGACAGTCTCAAAATCCAGAAGAACCGTGGGCTGCCAGTGCATCCAATCCCCTTGTTTGAAACATCTTAAGCAGCCTCAAAGGAGGCAGTCTTCGAATGAACCGAATCATTATGATGAATTCAACCTAAACGAAGGATTTCCCATGAAAAGAGTTTTAATAAAACTTTAATATAAATTCCGTGGCAACCTTGTCTTCCATTAACAATAAACTCACGTTAAGTGTCCTTCGCAACTGCATCATGTGGAAACGTTTTGGTGATTCCTCAACTTCTCTGACTATCTGAAAACGCTAATTTCTCATTCCGACTAAAATAATTGTCAAATGTCCCCACTGAAGTTTTTCTCGAAAGATCCAAAGGAACAGTGGCTTCCAAATGAGCAGAACCTGCAAGAGAAATATTGAATAAACCACATGAAAACAGCTTCGTGAAATCCTGGATAACTCCTGATACTTGGATCGTCTGAAAGTATGAAGTGCTCCCAAATGAAAAGGAGACCTTAGCTGTATCGGCGTTGTATCAAATCGCAGTCAGTTAATGTGTTAGCCGATAGATGGAGTGGTGATATTGTAAATTGCAACTGCATAGTTAACGACTTTGCATCAATATCCTCATTTCTTGAGAGTTGTTTCCGCAGTTGGTTGCATGATGGATTCCTCCAGATCAGCACAAAGAGCAGTTATCCAATTTCTTCGCGCAGAGGGGGAGTATGTTTCACAAATTTATCGCAAGATGAAAGAGATATACGGTCATCAGTGTCTCGCATGGTGAACCATATTCTGGTCCAGCCAGCGTCATGAGGTGGGAAGCGTAAGCATCAAGGACTTGCCACGCTCTTGGCAGGCGCACGTTGTGACCAACAATGCCACGATTTCGGCTGTGGTTGAGTTCATCCGGTAGAATCGTCGGATCACCACACGTGAAATTGCTGTTGAACTGTCGATAAGCAAAGGAACTGTGCATCACATAATCAACAAAAAGCTTAGTTATGTCAAATTTTGTGCACAGTGGGCGCTCAGGAATCTGTCAGAGAATCAGAAGACGACTAGATGAGAACTAAGTACGTCAGCAACCCATGAGTTTCTGCACTGAAGCCATCCACTCCCTTCCTACGCCCTGGGATCAATGTCAATGGCGATTATTTTGATTTGTACTGTTCCAAATGAAGTGTATTTAGAATATTGTTATTAAAATTTCTTTACTTATAACTGAAGTCTCCTTTTCATTTGGACACACCTTATATTTCAACACTTACATGTATTCAAAGTTTTCTCAAAGTGCTCAAAATATAATATTTTAAAAATAAATAATTGGAGACACATTAATATTGAAATTTCGACAATTATACTACACAAAAATATTCTAATAATGAAATTTTAAAAATATTTATAAATGTTTAATCCTAGTCAAATAATTCTTTAAAGAAATTAAACTCTAGACTAAAATTACAGGAATTTTGAATAATTGAATGATTTATTATTATTTTTATTTTATCTAGGAGTCTTGTACGAGCTAACTTAGTTTTTCTAAGTTTTTTAAATAAAATTAAGGGAATTCATGGTAATTTCATTTGTATCCAGTGGACAATGTGTGGATCGCGCTAATTTACAAATTTTAGAAATCATTAAAAGATATATAATGTTTTAATTCACATAAAGAATTTTCAAAATTATGTTTTTTTTCATAAAATTTTATTCATTTTAATTTTTCAATTTTTTATGGCATGATAAAGATGTAATATGATTATTTGAAACTTTACAGTTATAACGTATCATTTATGAACTGTGATCGGAAAATCTGTTTTACCCTTTAGAGGGTGAAGTATAGAACAATAAATTCTTACTTGAAGAGCAAATGGAAAAACGCAGATGAAATTATCTAAACAAACAAATGATCATCAAAAAGAACAAATGATTTCTTAAAAAGTGTACTGAAAATGTTCAATAATTTAGACCCGCAATTGCGTAAATAAATGTATTCTCTATATCTGTTCTTCAAATGACACGTAATTATGAAAAAAAAGCGAGTGTCTCGCCTTTTTCAATTGGCTTTGTCATTTTCGCTTCTTTCACCATATAAATTTCGGTTCGAAGTAACATCCTCAGAAGATTAGATATATGAGAATAGTCACGATGGTTAGTGGCAGAATAGTTTATAATATTTTCTTAGTATTATCGCAAGGGTTTTTAATTCATACCATATGAGTTTTAATTTCAAGAAAATATGATCATATATTTCACTTTCAAAAGTGTTCTTTTTCTAAATCCATAACTTTTCTGCGTTTGATAATGAAAGATAAACTTTGTTACTTCTATTAATGAAAATTAAGATAAGAAAAAAGATAAGATTCCTTCCCCGTAATGAATAAAGTAAAGAGTAATCAACAAATCTGTATTGATTATTTGGTATTCAAAAATTAGGCTAATTAAATAAATATGAATGATAAATTCAAAGACGAGTGACCCGCCTAAGGTACGGAAGTTTTCGAATTCATAAAATAAAAGAGACGAGAAAACGCATGTTTCGACCTAACAAATTAATGATTTCGTGTTAGGAAACAGGAAGCCGATATGGGAACCGCGTCCAGTTGGATTCATTAAAAATGCTCTCATTTTCATTAATTGCGAACGGCATAAGTATAGTTTCGAAAATGGAATCTTCTACAAAAAAAGATAGGATTTGCGTTACTTTTCAGAATTCATTAAGAATCGTTTTGATCATTTGAATCCTGTGTAAGTCATTTGTTTTCCTTTTAGCTCATTAGTTTAAAAGACTTCATGGGCTGAACGGCATTACAGATATAGCGTTACTGTCGAAGACAGCATATAGGAAACTCGAAATTAAAAGCATGGCTTTTCAGTAATTATTCAGTCTAAATATAAGTAATTGCTATTATTTTCCGTCGAATTTCCATTTAAGGGCGAAATGGACGACTAAACTTGTTAGTTTCATTAAGTATCTTGAGATGGAACTGTAAACTGTTTAAAGTTGTGTTTTGATATCGAGTTTCACATTCTTTTAGCACCAAGCATCATCCAACTTTGCCTATAATTTTCATTAAGGGCTTCATTCAGGAGAATTTTTGTTGGGATTTGTCAATCTTTTCATGAATTTGGAGATTTTGAGTAAATAATCTATCTTTAACAAATAGTGATTGAGAAAAGACATTATTGGGTATTATTAATCTTTTCATGATTTTTGAGGTTTTAAGTAAATAATCTATCTTAAAAAAATAGTGACTGAGAAAAGACATTATTGGCTGTTCCGTTTATAAATGTTTATATATAGTTTATATATATTAACCCTCTGAGCGCCCAATTATTTTGAACTTTTAGCCATCAGGTTAGAAAATTTAGCTTTTAAAGTAAATGGATCGATATTTTTTGTGTTTAATTATATCTCTGAAGACTTAAGAATACTTTATCCCTGATTGTTTAAGGAAATATATATAAAAATACGAGCTATCTACTTCTGAACTGAACATGAAAAACGGAAAAAGACGTTTACGCCGCTCGGAGAGTTAAAAGCTGTGCTATAAAAAAATCGTGTACTATGCTATAAGTTAAAAAAAATACCAAAAAGCAAGATTCTGAAATTATTGTCAGCTCTTTTTTTTATCTACTTTTCAGATTTCCATCCAGTTAGTTGTGTTCAGTATTTCACTATATATTTATTCAAATTAACATTGACTCTTAAACGAAAACAGTAGGATAATCGAAGCATTTTTGTTAACAGATTTTTAACACAAATGTACGGATTGCAGACAGCAGCTAAAAAGTGAGCCAAGGAACATTTTTGTATTTATTAATCTGCTTATGAATTATCAAAAAAATTGCCTATACCTCAGCGCCAAATTCATGCCAATACGTACTACGACTACGATGGCCAACATTTTTTCAATGAAAGAGCGGATACAAATAAATTGAAGAAAAAAATATCGTAAATAAAAGAATTTTTTTTTTCATTACATCAAAATACAGAATACACTACATGATAAATGCATAATAAAAAACATTTGTAACAATCGCAATCCGATCCCATAGGCTATTGCGCCTGCTCCCCGTTTTTTCGAAACGGACCCCCTAAACTTTGATTTCCCAGACTGCACCCATACTTCCTTTCTCCAAGGGGAATTCACTTTTCGGAAAGAGAATCCTGTCCTCCTTGCAGTATCGTATTTCACTTTTTGGACCAAATGCGCTGAATGGACAAACTAAAATATCGTATTTCCAAACTGTCCCCCAGTTTACGCCGTTTATCATCGGCTAGCTATGCTCCGAAGGAAGTGGAAAGGCCTAGTCGTGAACGCCCCGCTGAAGGCGTGACCATTTCATTTCGCCGAGGTTGAAGCACCTCCTCTGACATTACTTAATATCCTCTCAAACAATTATTTGTATTTTTATTTAATAAACAAATTTTTTAACGTGTGTGCCATGTATGGAACTAAAAAGAGAATAGGCGAAACATTTAAAATAAATAACCGTGAAGACAGTGGGAAATTCAACTTCTCCAGCATCTTACGCCGTCATTTGAAAACTGTTCGGATTTTGATTGAAAACTAATAATCCGAGATGACCATTTATAAGGTGATATTGTTCCCATTCTAAACCAAACATATTAGAGGAGAAACTAGTTTTTCTAGTCTCTCGTTTCGATATATTGATATTTGGCAGAGGTATAAGTCCATCCCCTTTAGCACAGAAAAATGTGTGCACTTACTTTAATAGAGTTCTTTGAAGTTTAAAATATTTCTAATTCCGAACCAATCTATTTATTTACCACTTTCTCGATGAAACATTTCGTAATATAATGCAGAAGTCGCTTGATCGATTTGTCAGTTATGGAATTGAACTTCATTTCTTACTTACAGTCGGCTTAATTGCTGGTTAAATGAAAAGAAAGTGATAACTTGCGACTCGGGTGAGGATGTGGTGGACGAAGCAATTTCTGCAGAAAAGGCTTAGTGGAGACAAGTCCACATTTCAATAAACATAAAGGCGCATGCATAGGGCTGGCCGATAAAGTCGAAGTTTGTTAGATCTTTTTGCGGTAGTGAGAGGAAAAGTTGCGGACTCCTATCATTAAAAAGTGTGTAAAATCTTATAACTCTGAATTGATATCTTCTGTCGCCTCAATGGGCAGAAAGTTGTGAAAATTCAAAAATTAATAAGAAATCACAGATTTCGTTGATGGGTTTGAGGTAGTGCTTAAAAGTTACTATTTATTAACAACAACACCTTTACAAAATTTTAAAATTATAGGTTAATATCTTCTGCCGCCTCAACGGCAAATATTTTGTAAGAATGTTTTTGTTAATAAAGAGTAATTTTTAATCGCTACCGCAAAACGATCAACGAAATCTGTGATTTTTTATTAATTTTTGAATTTTAACCATTTTTAGTCCAATTTTCACAACTTTCTGCCCATTGAGGAGACAGAAGATATCAATTCAGAAAATATAAGATTTAACACACTTTTTAATGATGGGAGTTCGCAACTTTTCCGCACTACCGCAAAAAGATCTAAGTAACTTCGACTTTTTCAGCCCGCCCCAGCAAGACCAACGGCTCATCACCACTCGCGAGCACCAGGTTCGCAGGTGAGGGCAGGGTGTTTGGCACTACGCGAGTGCTTCGCAAAGAGCCAGCGGTGAATCAAGTAGTGTAAGTCTTTTCGGTGAGCACAAAAGGTTTCGCATTCCACGTTGGGACGAGTTCGAGTGCATTTCGTCGTTCCCCACGAACCTCCTTGGAACATGTACAGTTGCGGAAAAAAAGTAGCCACCCCTCATTATTTTGCCGTCGTTCATCGCGTATTAAAACAAAAGGTACCAATTTTCAGGAAATAGGGTCTAGTAAAAGGTTTCATGTTTAAAATTTTCATAAGGTGTCATATACAACTTTATAATAGTCCGAACGGCAAAATTTTCAATGGAAACACACATTTTGCTTAAAGAATTTCGAAACTACATAAACATTTTTGCAGGAACACCAAGTTTCATTGTCCCAGAATTTCTTGTTCCGCTTTTATCTGCAAGTGTAATTTTGAGTTTCTAATGTTAAAGTTAAATTTTGAATTTTTATTGATATCTTGAGAAATAAAATTACTATTGACCTAGAACTTTTTTATGTAGTAGTATGAATTATTATGCATATATTATGCTTTTACTTTTTATTTTTAAATAATTTTTATCACATGAAATATTTTATCATAATATTGATGTTAAAAATTTTTGAATATCCATACTTATACATTTTAACAGTAATGGAAGCAGATGCAATTTTATAAGCCAATGCAAAATTTCAGTATATTCGCAAGAAAAATTTTGAAGTTACGTTAAATTTTCTATTTTTACTGTAAAACGATGCCCTTAAGGGGGCGTCATATATTTCGAAAACGTTTTCATTATTAAATATAATCATTACACCCCTTTATTTTATAAAATTTTAATTTATAAATATTTAACTATTCATATACATATAAATTCAAATTTTATAAATTAAAATGGTGTAATATTACATTATTTTTTTACGCATTATGTTTTACCGATTGTAAAATGTAGATCGTTACTTTGAAAATAACATTTTAGGTGCGATATTATTTAGAGAAGAGAACTTCTCTATTTAAAAGTCGAGACGAAGCCTTTTCTATTTATAACACAAAATGTCAAATATCTTCCTATATATTTATGGCATATTAACCAAAATTTATTTCTTAGGGTATTTTTTCATGAAAAATTTATTTATGACATCAAAAATGGTGTTGCTATTGAAAATTTTTTAGTTAGTGCAATTTTAAATATTTAGATGACCCCTTTTGAAACTTTTAAGCATTAGAATCTCTCAGTATATGTTATTTCATGGAGATTAGTAACTTTTTTTTAAATGAACAATGAACGATCGAAGAATAATGTTGGGTGGCTCCTTTTTTTCCTCCGCTATTGCACATGCACATATTTGCGTAAAATGATTCCCTTCCGAAGCAAGTGATTGAAAGGGGAGGGGTTTGGCATGATGGAAGGAATATGTCTTGGATCTAATTTCTCCTTTCTATTCCAGTAAACGAAGGGTTTGAAAGAAACAAAAAATATTATATAGTTTTGAAAATTGGTACACATGTTCGTGAGGAGCTTATGATGAACATAGATATGTCACTGGTCTTTAGGGGTGAGCTCGAGGCGTCATCTAGGATTTCTTCCCACTCCTTTTTAGTTTTTCTTGAATATGTCGAAAACGATTCAAATCCAAATTACATGTTATTCAACAAATTAAAGAGCATAAATTTCGCTACACATACATACTTTTATTTTTCTTCCAGCTTTAATAGTCTTGGAGATAATGGGTCTCAAAGGCTGCCGTCATCTTGGATTTCCTCTCCCTTTTCAATTTTTCTTGAATATCTCGCAAACTATTCAATATTCAAATTAAAATTTATTTCCTAAAATAAATAGCGTGCGATTCCTTACAAATAGTTTCTTTGATTTTTCTTCAGGCTTTAATAGTTTTTGAGATAATTGGTCTAAAAAGGGGATGAATTTGTAAAAAAATCTTAATTGATTGTACAATAAAGGGTATGAAGAAAAACAAAAAAATCATATAGTTTTTTAAAATTGGTACAAATGTTCTCGAGGGTCTCTTTTTGAACATAATAAAAGTCCCCGTTCCTGAGGATCCATCTTGGGTTTCATCTCTCAAATCCCTCCATTTTTAGTTTTTTCTAAATATCTCGAAAACTTTTCAATTTTCGAATTACAATTCATCTAACAAATGAAAGAGTGAAAAAGTCTCTACAAATGCATACTTTTTTTCATCCAGATTTAATAATTTTAGAGATAATGGATATTAAAGTCTGCAGCCATCTTGGATTTCATATCAGTTTTTAAGTTTTTTTTAATATCTTAAAATCTATTCAATTTTCACATTATATATCATAATCAATTTGAAGAGCGTGAAATTCGCTACAAACAAATGCTCTTTTTTTCTTTTGGGTTTTATAGTTTCCGTGAAAATGGGTCTCGAAGTTATTCGCCATTGTGGATTTTTGCCCCTTTTTTTGCCTTCTTTTTAAATATCTTGAGAACTATTAAATTTTCAATTGTATGTAACACATCTAATTAAAGACAATGAAATTCTCTAACAATACTTGTTTTATTTTTTTTTAGCTTTCATAGTTTTCGAGGTAATTGGTCTTAAATCTCGCTACAATCTTGGATTTCGTCCCCCCGTCTTCGTTTTCCTTGACTGTCTCAAAATCTATTAAATTTTAAATTACAGCAAATTAAGAGCGTAAAATTCCCTACAATTAACTGCTTGGATTTTTCTACTAGCTTTAATATTTTCTGAGAAGATTTGTCTGAAATGGATTAATTTGTCAAAAACTCTTATTTTAGGATTTTCTCCATTCCATTTGACCGGGACAGGAAAGCGAAATTTCATTGGCTGTCTTGATGCCATCATCTTGAGGAAAATGCGTTTATTTATACAAATAAGGGATATTGAAACATCTATTCCGAAACACAGTAGCGTGATATTGTTTTAGACTTGATTCGTCTTTCTTTAAATTGATTCAAGAATTTAATCTTATTTATATAAAAGATAACAGACACACAAAAAGTGAATTTCATGTCTTCTCTACTCGCGTGTGTTCAAGCACAGAAATTGAAGTAGTGAAAAACACTGTTGCAAAATATTTTATAAAACTTATTGAAGTTAGACAAAATGGTCGGAAATAAAATTCATATCAATTTTATTCTGTCTAACCTGAGAAGCTAAGAATTTTAAATTAGTTTTAAAATGAGTTTTAAGCAATAAATTGCTTTAAAGTTATTAAAGCAAATCTTTAAAATTTTGATTAATTTTTTATTAAATATCTTATTAAAATTTTGAAACACCCTTTCTTATTAAGCACCTACAAACAAAGAAATATCTACCTGCTATATATTGTACATTTAAGTTCATTGGTCTTCCGTGTCATAATTAGGCTTAGTGTTTGGCTCCATAAATGAATACACAGTTCTTCAAACTAAAGTATTATATTGTCATTAGGACGTTACATTATTATGCTGAGCAATGTTTATAGCTATGTACAATTAAAGCAGTTCTAGGTCGTCATATGATAAGGATGGCACTCATTATCATCGTATATCTTCGTTCAAACCGTCGTTTCATCTCGTCTTTTGGTCTTGCGAAAAAAAAAAATAACCCAACGTCGTTCATACCAGGGTTGCCAGAACAAAATAGCAAAGTAAGGCGAAACCGTTATTAAAAAAAGGCCAAATTTGATTATTTCAAGTAATCGCACATTTCCCCCTTATTTTGGTATAAGAAAATGACTATTTTTCATGAAAAGGAATTCCACCAGATTGATATATGTATAATACTATTCTATTAAACTAAAATTTTAAGTGAATTTTTTTTAACGTCTACATGCGCCATTTGCAAAAAGAAAAAAAGAAAGGAAAAGGAATTCTGTTCTTGTGTGTTCAGAATAAAATGACAGAAATATATCAACTCTTGTTAACAACAACGTTCTATATTATTTTTCAATGCTCTAAAGTTTATTAGAAAAATAGTAGAATTATATTTTAAGAATCGTTATAAAAGTCATAAGGAAAAATAAAGCCGAAAAAAGATCAAAAATGAAGTTAAGGCAAAATGACAATTCCTAAGGCCAAGGGCTTTTAAAAAAGGCCAAATTTCCACAATTTGGTCTTAAAAAGGCCAATATGGCAATTCTGGTTCATACGTACGTGGTACGAGACATATCTATCTCGTCTTCTGTTCTCGGCAGCTTGATGCTTTGACATCCATGGCGATGGCAGCGTCATCTGCACGCACTCGGCTGGTGGCGCACAATATCACATGTTGCATGACACAATTTACAGATGTTATCCAGCCAATAAACAGTGTCATGTTAAAATGCAATACAAACGGCTTCACTTTCAGCTAACAATCACAGACATAAAATAAATCAAACAAGGCGTTATTCAATCCAGCGCTGTAAATTTTACTTAGCGAAATTCCGGCATTATTCGGCCTATTGAATTTTCTTTTTTCAGTGCTCCAATTTGAAATCGATTGAGAGAGATTCAAAAGTAACCGTGGATTACGACTGGATTGGTTTCTTTTATTTAAAATTAATAAATTTTCTTCTCTACAAATTATTGTGCCCTTGAAATTGATAGAAAGTCTATATTTCAATATGAATATATTGAAAATCTGATAAATATTATGTTCTTCTGAAGACACCTAAAATAAAACCCATATAAGTGTCTTGAAAATGTTCTTCAATGCTACCAGATCAATTTCTTGATAAGCGTAACTGCGCAATTCATCTAACGTCTAACAACACGTTGCCTTATCCTTTTCCTTCTGCTAGAGCGCATTTGACAAGTATCACGCAAGCATGAATCAGTTCGACAGAGTTAAGATGCTCTGGATTTAGCAGCATCAACTTGTAGGCAAAATGTAGTTCTATTAAATTTCGTATTAAAAATTCTAATTAACCACGTAAGGAAAGCAAACTCTCCGTTCTCATAACAAAAATTATATTATTCTTACAACATTTACTGTGAACTTTGTAGTAAGAGTCAACCTCACCGGGAAAGATCAACCGATTCTCTGCGAGGTTATGGCAGTATCATATAGGTGGCGCTCACAGAGAGATGGGTTGAATTGGTGCACGCCTGCATGTTGGCGTTACATGTCGAAAATTGTCAGTCCGTTATAAAGTGACATACGTTAACTGTGACGCACAAATCTGTTTTAAAGTTTAATTAGTTTCTAAAATTTACTATTTGTAGTTTTACATCATAATACGGTGTAAGTAACGGTTTGCAGAAAACTTTTCCTGGTCACTCGATTGGTCGCGGTGGTCAACTCGCATGGCAACCAAGATCCCCAGATTTTCCCCGTATTAACATTTTCTTCTGAATTTTCTAAAATGCTCGTATATAAAATACCTGTTCCATAGCAAAAATACTTAATAGGAGAAATCGATCAAGCAGTAGGATATGTTCAAAATAAGCCTGCTATTTTTAAGAAGGTGCAGAATTCATACCACTATCAATATAAGGCTTGTATCAGTGGCGCTGTCAAACCTTTGAGGAATTGCAATGTTCCTTACCGCGCTCTTAATTCATGTAAAATGCAAATGAATGCTCCCTTCATTTTTCTTCACCTTGAGAGAATATGAACGAAATTATCCTGTTTTGTAAATTTTTAAGCATCAACTAAGGACTATCTACGTATGTCAAGCTATGGAGTCGAAGCTGATTGTCAAACCCTCTAAATGATTTCTTTCTGTGTGCCAATACTTTGTCACTAGGCTGTGGCATTCACGTAACGGATATTCTCTGCACAATGTGCAAAAATATGGAGTTATTTTATTTAAATATAACAATAAAATCGCCAATTGAAATTTATTTAAAAAAATGTTATTTATAGATTTAATTCAAGAAAATTGTTTCGTAATTTATCGAAAGCTTTATTTTGCCTTACTTTTCTTATATTTTTTTCCTGAGAATGTCCCCAAAAGCTATTTCACATGTAAACCTATTTTATTGATAGCTATACACATATTGTCCTACATTTTCGGTTCTAAAATCCTAAGGAGTATACAACACAAAAAATGGGCTATTCAGTTTTTTATAGAGTTCTTTGAAAGTTTGATTACTGACTAAGAGAAAGGACTTAAAAGGTAATCATTAGCAACTCTTTTGAGAAGGCATGGCAGTCCAAGCAAAGTCGATGCAAGACGGGTATGAGATAGTCTGGAAAATATGTTGAGCATCTACTTAGTGTAGTGCTTGTTGTACATTGATGGTGGTGTACATCAATGATGGTTCACTGGTGTACTTATTTCTTCAATTATTACGCAAACTTTGGTAACAATAACAAACTTTAATAAACAACAACATTACTTTCAACCGAGATGAATCTTGATTCTTGCCAATATTATTAGGGCTGGCGTCTCCCTTCCGGACAAAACGTAGTCTAAAAATTTTAACACCCCCGAGTTCACAAGTGGAGGTTCAGAGGCCATCTGATTTTTATCACCAGGGACATTTTTTCCCCTTTTACACTTAAAACAATCTCCGTTTTACTCTCTTGGACTACACAGCAGCGCCCTCTATTTCAAGCTTTTCAACAGTGCTTGACCGTTATTTCTAAGAAGAGGGGAAATCCAAATGAATATTTTATTTTTCCTTCATTTTTAGAAAACATGATGTAACTTAAACAGGTTAGAAACTCTTTATCTTCAACTAAAGACGGTCTTCATCAAGTTACTGATATGTGGCAGACGTAGTCCAATGACTCCGTTTTGTGTACTCACCAATTCGTGTTACCTATTTGAAGCATTAAGTGGTCATTGTGTGAAAACGTCGAGTTTCTTACTATAAGTGAAACTAAGACCTTATTTTGCTTTGTGCGAAATAAAATGCTATCAGCATTTAACTAAAGGCAGGCGTTGTGTAATTTATTGAATGTCCTATTTTGAATTAGTATTTACAATTTTAGCTGTGACTGTTGCAAAAATTGTTTCACAAACCAACTTATTTTATTGAAAAAGATGGAAACATCGTTTTTTAACACATTTCCTCGGAACATAAGCACATCACAAAAAATGGGCTGTAAAGTTTTTCATGGAGCTCTTTGAAAGCTTGAAATATCTCTTGCTATTGACCAATTTATTTATTTACCACTTTTATGATGAAACATTTATCAACATATTCTATTCATTCAGCATGAAGCTTCGTGTATGCATAATCGCGTGATGTTTCATCTTTGTAGTCGGCTTTATTGCTGGCTAAAATATTGTCATTAACAATTCTTTTGAGAAATCACTGCATTCCAAGCATCGTCGAGAAAAGTGATGCATTAGTACGTCTGGGAAACACTTTCAGCAGCTGCTGAAGTAGCATTGATGCTAAAGGAGATCCAAATTCAGGGAAAAGTGCGTGGAGATATTGCACAAGAAAATGCATGAGATCTAAATTTTAATTTATTGTCTTTTTTCGTAGCTATTATCTTTCTATTTATTGCATAAAAATTTCAAATTTGTGCTTTCAATATTTCAGAAGTTATTTAGATTTTTATTTACGACGACAAATGAAAAACATACTCAAATGAGAACTTT
Organism: Araneus ventricosus; assembly: GCA_013235015.1. Taxonomy (NCBI): domain Eukaryota; kingdom Metazoa; phylum Arthropoda; class Arachnida; order Araneae; family Araneidae; genus Araneus; species Araneus ventricosus. The sequence continues at coordinate 86,228 of BGPR01003123.1, read as the reverse complement.
AAATGGCTTTCACTCCATGCCGGACTTTTCTTCACTTACATGTTTTGAAAATACTAAGACTTTTATCTTTTTAAATCAGTGCTTTTTTGTAATTGCTTATCGTTATACCTTAGATAAAAATGTTGATGAACTGTGCGTTAAATTGCTTAGTTTTTTTATATACGAGATATAAATTCAGGTACTGCTAAATTTCCTAATTTTTTATCACATAATGTAGTAAAAAAATCTATATTTTAACGAATATATACGCACCTTAAAATCCATGCAGAGTTTTGTGTAATATATTTCAGTGTATCCACGAATAAAATTTGAAATTAAAATATTTAAATTCGTAAAAGTAATAGGAAATTTAAAAATAATATTTTTAAAAAAAATATTTAAATTTCAGCTAAACAGGCAGTTAAAAATGAGTTTTTCTCTTCAAGATGATTTCATGTCATTGTTAAGCTTCAATAGCATCAAAACTTTTTCAATAATACTGCACAAAAATGTTAAGAAGTTAATATCTCCCCTTAATCATGTTAAGCCAATTCCTAGTTAAATAATTGTAGCATGCTCTTAACGATTATTCGCTGCACAATGGGTAAAAGTTTGGAGTTTCTTACATTAAATGTTCTAAGATTATTACATGTGCCAAATAAAATGAAATTTAGACAGGGTGTTCTTAAAGTTCGTTTACGAACTTAAAAGGTAATATCAAACACATAGAAACAAATCTTTTTCCAAATAGAACATGGGATTGGAAAATCAAAGGGGTTTCGCTACAGGTGAATAGCCCTTTGGTTCGATGAAGGTCTTTGTCAGGGAATGGAGTGAAATCAAATTATACACCAGATGAAATATGCAACACAAATTGAATGGAATACAAATTTACAATATCACAATAACCCAGCTGTAAGAATAACAATATGCGAAGCATGTGTCCCCTCAGACGACAAATACTTTGAAACTTCTGTTAAGTACTGCAGACATTTGTTGTTCATATTGCGATCCAATTGCAATTAATGTATCTGTTATGTCGCATATTACTTGCTGTGAAACTGGTTTGTTACATTATTATTAATATGTGTTCTATTCAATCTGTGTTGTACATTTCATCTGATGTGTATCCTTTTATCTTACTTAATTCACTCACAAAATGTCCCTGGCATCCATTTGCATTTCTGTCCTCATTGTTCTTTTGATAAAGTTGTTTGTTTTCGTTTGTCTGGCCTGCCCTTAATTTTTGTAAACAATCTTTTTTCGAACACCCTGTGTTTTATGGTTATAGACTAGCGTTGTATAGTTTATCGAATGTCCTATTTCGCATTATTGTGGAACATTCTTCACAGTGTTTGTCACAAACAAATTTCCCATGCAAATCCGTATTATTGCTTAAGATCCAAATATTGTTTTCTTTTCTTAGACTTTCTCAAGGAACATAAAACACAAAAAAAGTTTACAGAAATGTTCATTAAGTTCTTTAAAAGTTCGAAATATTTCTTACGATGAATTTATTTACCACTTTAATAAATACACCATATATTAATCCGAGACAATTCATTTATTTACCACTTTATCAATAAAACTTTTTTATATATGATATATTCGATAATGTCGCAATTGTCTATGTCCCAGAAAATTCCTGTTGTTTTTCACAGGAGGCTTAATTGCTGGCTAATAGGAAAAAAAAGGCAATCGTTTACAACTTTATTTCAGAGGGTGGGTTATATCGAGGCCGTGCGCAAAAAGTAAACGAGCAGCTCTCTTCAGGCCAGAACATTGGATTCGTGACGTCACAGTCGAAAGCCTCTCCGTAGCTCTGTTGTTGATGTAGGAAACGTTCATTCCCAAGCGGAAACACAACAGAAGCAGTGGCGGACTGGGTCTGAAAAGAGTGGTTGCCACGAGACAATGTGGGCCCTATCACATCTACGTTACCATTTCAAATATATTTTTTGATGTTATTTATTACAAATATTATAAATTAAAATCAATAAGTTAATATAATCTATTCCTAATCTAAAACTCTATTATATATTTTACTAAATACAGTATACACGTATTATTGAAAGTAATAAATAGCAAATATAAATGTAATTTTATGATTAAATATTAAATAATTTTGGTGGTTGTATAGCATACTGTAATTTTGGAACTATACTGTTATATTGAGAATATTTTAACCAAACTGAAAATAAAGTGCAAACTAATTACCAATTTAAAATTTTTTAAAAGAATAATTCTAACTGTCAAAGATTAACAACTGAAATGTACCGAAGTGTATTACATTTGGTCCACTTCATTAATGGCAACTCGGGAAACATTTGAGTTCACTAGATGACTGTGCAAATCTGTTAATGAGTACTCTATATCCAAATCATCTAGAAATTCCTTTTCATAGCAACCTACAGGAATTCCAAGTTCTCTTCAGACAATGAATTTCTTAATATGGTCTTTAAGATCTTTAGTCGACACATATACTGGGGGCCCGAATTGTCTTATGTTAAAGGGGCCCACCTGCCATCGGGCAAGCTGGCAACCTGGCCAGTCCGCCACTGAACAGAAGTACAAGATTTTTGGCAGTTACTCATTACTGAATGAGTTTTTAATATTGAGGATCAATTAATATAAATAGTTGGTGAAAATAGCACATGCAAAATAGCTTTGACACAATTTTCAATTGCAAGATCAGTTCAAAGATTCAGAGCTTTTAACTTTCATTTTCATAAATTTCTAATAAAATTTTAATGTTAAAAACAGCTTTTCGCATCCCCTTAGATGCACTACCCCTTTTCAAAAATGTTATGAGAAGGCTGGTTCCCCAATAGGTCTATTTCCTTCAACTACAAAAGGATTAATATCCTAAAGTTGATAATTTTCGTTAAAAATTTTTAGCTCTAAGCTGGTCAATCTTAATTTTAGTATAATTATTTAAAAATATATTTGCTGAAATGGAAATACATTTCTTTACAATTAGGACAAAACTATTTTTACATTCACGTGAAACTTCAAGAACAGCATTTAGCAATTCCATTTTTTCAAAAACCAGATGTTCCAACAGCTGCTTGTGGTTATGGGCTTTTAAAAATTTCTCTTGAAATTCTTTACGAATTAATTGATTGAAAATTTGGTAACTTTCCACCAATATTTCTAGTGTGTATTTAATAGGCCATTTCAAGCCTCCTCGATCTACAAATGATATATATTCACAAGCTGTGTCAATTTCATATTCTAAACCTTTTGTTGTAATAAATTTTGATGTGCAAAGATTGCTATTTAATTTCTGACTAACTTTCTTAGCAACATACCCTGAAATATAAATGAATGCTGGCATTTCCTCTGTTAATATTTCAACATCAGTTGTTGCGTCTAAAACCTCATACAATTTTTCGTTTACTTCAAATTCTACTGAAGTATCTGAAGTTGCCTCAAAATTTTATCAAGATTTTATGTGAAACACCCCCTTTTTTCTGAATGAAAATTTATCCAATCTATAATTTTTAGCTTTTTATCAGATTCAAATATTTGAAGGCATGAAACATTTTAAGCTAACTAGATTGGAACCAAACTTAAAATCTCTTCGCAGCAAGCATCAAGTGAAAGGACCTCACTAAATTAAAATAATAAATAATTACTAATAACTAAAATAATATAGAAAATATTTCAACTACTGAACTATAAAACAATATAATCAACAACTATATCAAATATCCAACTATTTTAAACTTAAATTTCAATTCTCCATTTCATATGCTTTGAAACACTTACTGTGTTTCTCAACAATTTCCTAGTAATTTCTTTCTAAAACCTATGAATTAAGCTTCTTTAGTCAAAAATTGAATTTTTGAAAATTAAAAATTATGTATATTTTACATAAGGAGCATAAAAATTTAAGAAAGGCTTAAGTGGGGTATGGCACAAAAAGTTTGGGAAATAATAAGTTAAGCGAAATGGAAAAAATTCTATAGCTTAAGAAGTAAAGACATTTCCAATCGGATGCATGCTACTTTACACTATTAGTATATCTGAAATAATTATTTATAAATTGTTTGTTTCATCTTTGATAATGAATAAGAAATTACTGCATTAGATTTATTTCATTTGTGTTTCAAAAGTACGGTAAAAATATGAGCCGTAAAATTTCGTTTTCCAATGCGAAGACCCTCCGGTAAAAGAGTTGATTTTCTCGTACTTTAGGCCTAAAAAGAAGATCAACTAACACTAATCTGTACCCATAATTCTAAACTAAAATTCTAAAGAAACAAATGAAATTTTTTGGCTATAGTACTCAGATATGCATAAATGATTGGCAAAAAATATTACTATGAAATAAACGATAATGTAGAGATACTAAAATTAAAGCCTCAAAAGAGACTTGTCAGCACGTAAGTTAAATAAGACAAAAATATTCCAAATGTGCAATTTATGCAATCAAAGTTAACATCAAGATATATTTCTTATATAAAACTAACACAAGGTATATTTATTCTATAAAACTAACATAAATGCCAAAAACTTCCTTCAATATTAGTTAATCCATTAAAATCCAGCGAAATCCTTCGAAAAACGCACACTTCATACACAAGCAACTCAAGAAAGGAGGCTTTAGAATGTGACGTCATAGTCGTCGAAATTCCTCAGTGTTAAGGCCTGAAGAGACTACTGTGCAAGTCTTTTGCACACGGCATCGGTTATATCAATTACCGTGCATATGAGGCGTGTATCAGTGAGTCTGGCAGATACTTAGAAGAAGAATCCGAGGTCTCTCTCCCATAAAACTCTAAAGGCAACTTTTTTAACATTGAACGTCACATAGACAGTACGCCATCTATCGTGAACTAGGAACTAACCAGAATATGTCACTGCGACGCAACTGGAAACGAAACCAATACTTATCGTCATGACAAGGATGTAAACAATTATTAAAATATTTATTGTATTTTTAACTCGTTTTTCGACGATTATTAAATTTAAGAATATCTAATTTCCTATAATACATTGTTAATTTGGCAGCCTAAATCGTGTAATTTTAAAATAATGTTTTTTTCACTAAACTCACCTATTCTTTGTAACAGAAATTAAAATTAAATATGGAACATCAAAAAAAATTTATTCGTCTCTTGTAGAGTGCCAATAATTTAAAACATATGGATGTATAATTTAAGAAGTATAAAGTGTTTTCAAATTTTTAAATTTCATTTATTCTTTGTCATAATTTCTATATTAGATCTTATATTTAAAAAAAACTGCAGGAAATTAATTTTTCTCGATAAAGTTAATATACTATCTCTTTCAGAACACATTAACACTTCAAATATAAATTATTTTTTAAGAAATAAACATTCATTCTTATTCAAGATAGAAAGTAATTTCCACAAAGAAAATTTATGTGCGATTTTTTTTAACTCTGTACGAAATTCCTTTTTTTAAAAATTATATTAATATTATATTATTTCTTTTAAAATATATTAAAACGTCACCAATACAGTAATTTTTAATAACCTTCATTATTATTCCATATACAAAAATTGATAAAATGCAATTTCTATACAATAAAATTCACTTTTGAAGTTTATTTTTCTGAATTTTTCCAACCCTAACAAAAAATTGTCTTGCTATGTTGTTATAATAAATATTTAATACTCAAAATAATGTGACATTTTTTTATTGAACCAACATAATAAATTACAAAATATTGCAACCGCATAACAGTTCTTACAAACATTGACTAGAAACCAGAGTGATTTGTTGAGTATAGTTTAAAAACATTCAATATAAGAGAGTGTAATAAAAGAAACCAAGAGCTGAGCATAATTGAATGACCGTTGTACATAGGGTGGGCCTAGGTCTGGATTTTAAATTCCCGACACACCACACTCATACTGTCCAGCATAGTTAAATTGTATTGTGAAATTTTAATTTTTGAATAAACAGTATAAACAAATTTTCCCTTTATTGGAATAACATTTGCAAGCTTATCTATATAAAAAATCATCAAGAATTAGAAGCGTAAAACCTATTTCAACTTTTTTTGAACTTGAATTTCAGATTATTGTTCACCATTTAAGTATGTTTAATCATCATTTAAGAAAAGAAGAAATTTAAAAAAACTCATGCCTCCTCTTTGTGTTCTGGATTAGAAAAAATAATTAAAACAATGAAAATAAATTAAAATCAGACAAAAAACATCCATGGAAATTGATGAAATATTTTAACAAGTAAGTGTTAGGCCATTTTAACAATATCATATTTTTTTTAAATATATATATATATAAAAACGGTATGTTTATCTAATTTATTAGCCTCATGTATCAGTAACTTTTTACAATTTATACATTCAAGAGATAATAAATTTTTTACAGCAAAATAAACTCAAATATAAGATCAAACGTTTTATTTGAATGATATTCAGGGTAGTTGGTGTGTAAAGTTATCACTATTCCATTTGTTGAATAGTACCATGCAATGATTTACCTAACAACCACTTGATCAGTTTTGAACTAAGAGTTTATATAACTGCTGAGGATAAGTGGTTAACTAAATCATCTTACCAAAATTTTAATTGTAAGTTCATAATATATATTGCTGAAGAAGATTCTCCATGGATGGAATCTAGGATTTAAATCATTTTTCTGTAGACAGACCAGTTTCAACAATGACTGAGTTCCTGAAAGAACAAGCAAATTTCCAGTACAAGATCAAGTAGATTTTTCCGTCAATATCTTTTTCTTCTGAGTTTTCCTAAATGTCTCGTATAGCAGGAACAAAATAATCTGTTCCGCAGCAGAAATGCTTAATAGGAAGAATAGTTGAAGCTGAGGGGTGTGTCCGAAAAAAGCCTGGTATTTTTGAGAAGGTGCGGAATTCCTAGCACCGTCGATATAAGGCGTGGATGAGTGCACCTGTCTAAAAATATGATGAATTTTCATTGTTCCTAATCGCGTTGTTAATTCGAGGTAAAATCTAAATGAATGCTAAGAGTTTATATAACTGCTGAGAATAAGTGGTTAACTAAATCATCTTATCAAAATTTTAATTGTAAATTCATAATATATATTGCTGAAGAAGATTCTCCATGGATGGAATCTAGGATTTAAATCATTTTTCTGTAGACAGACCAGTTTCAACAATGACTGAGTTCCTGAAAGAACAAGCAAATTTCCAGTACAAGATCAAGTAGATTTTTCCGTCAATATCTTTTTCTTCTGAGTTTTCCTAAATGTCTCGTATAGCAGGAACAAAATAATCTGTTCCGCAGCAGAAATGCTTAATAGGAAGAATAGTTGAAGCTGAGGGGTGTGTCCGAAAAAAGCCTGGTATTTTTGAGAAGGTGCGGAATTCCTAGCACCGTCGATATAAGGCGTGGATGAGTGCACCTGTCTAAAAATATGATGAATTTTCATTGTTCCTAATCGCGTTGTTAATTCGAGGTAAAATCTAAATGAATGCTAAGAGTTTATATAACTGCTGAGAATAAGTGGTTAACTAAATCATCTTATCAAAATTTTAATTGTAAATTCATAATATATATTGCTGAAGAAGATTCTCCATGGATGGAATCTAGGATTTAAATCATTTTTCTGCAGTCATCCTGTAGACAGACCAGCTTCAACAATGACTGAGTTCCTGAAAGAACAAGCAAATTTCTAGTACAAGATCAAGTAGATTTTTCTGTCAATATATTTATCTTCTGAGGTTTCCTAAATGTCTCGTATAGCAGGAACAAAAGAATCTGTTCCGTAGCAGAAATACTTAATAGGAAGAATAGTTGAAGCTGAGGGATGTGTCCGAAAAAAGCCTGGTTTTGAGAAGGTGCGGAATCCCTAGCACCGTCGATATGAGGCGTGGATGAGTACACCTGTCTAAAAAGATTTTCATTGTTCCTAATCGCGCTGTTAATTCGAGGTAAAATCTAAATAAATCCTCTCTTCATTTTCTGCACTTTGAGAGAATTTGAATCAACCTATTTTTTTTGAAAATTTTTCTGTGCGCCAATTCGTTGGTACGTAGCTGTGGCCTTCACCTAACGATTATTCTCTGCATAATTCACAGGAATGTGGAGTTTTTTCCTTAACTGTAATTTAGACTTTGGCATTTGCCAAATGAAATTCATTTTAAAAAATGTAATTTATATTTAACATAAGGAGAGTGTTGCTTAATTTATCGATTTTCCTATTTTTGATGACATTTTTTATATTTTTACTGAGACTGTCCTAAAAAACTATTTCGCGTGGAAACCTGTTTCTCTTATAACAATGTAAATATTGTGCTGTTTTTGGTGTTGAAATTTTAAGGAATATGCAACACAATAAATGGAGTATTAAATTTTTTAGGTGAAGGCTTGATTGCTGACTAAGAGAAAGAGCAAGAAAAGCAATCATTAGCAACTCTTTTGAGAAGGTACAGCATTCCGAGCATCGAGTCTGGGAAACAGCAGCCTTTGTAATGTAGTTACTGACCGTTATTCCTAATAAGAGCGAAAATCCAATTGAATATTTCATTTTTTCCCTTCAATTTTCGAGAATATGAATTAGCTTAATACTGTTACAAAATTTTCAAGCATCACAAATGACAGTCTTCATCAAGTTATTGAGGTGTGGCAACTTGAGAGCCTAGTCTAATGATCACGTTTTTGGTACTCAACCCATGTAACGCCAATTCGTGTTACCTAGTTGCAGCATCAACTCATCAAGTTTCTCACTTTATTTGAAGATAATACATGATTTAATTTCGGCCAATAAAATGCAATTCGCTTTAATCTAAAGGCAGGCGTTGTATAATTTACTGAATGTCCTATTTTACATTATTGCCTAATATTTTTGCTGGGACTGTCGCAAAAAATATTTTACAAAGAAACCTAGGTTAACCTGGAGTCTACTCTTTGCCGCCAAGAACCGGAGATGAGAGAACATTTGTTTTGGTTGCGCAATGATGTATTTAACGAGTGACATGCGCGGAAATTATTCTTTTCGATGATGTTTTGCACATCACGCTAAATTGCGCCTCGTTTCAATTGGACTGTTTTGTTCATCTCTTCGATGCGATTGGTCGATTCATTCGAATTTCAATAAAACTTCGTTTGAATTCTTCGGTTTGAATATCAGTTCAGTACTATGTATGCTATTCTGTGTATTTCGTTTTTCAATGGATAAGCGAAGCTACGAGTATTCCGCTATGCTGAAAGTGAAGCCGCTGATGCTTTTATAAGTTAAAAAATTTTCCTGGTACACACTTTAAATGCCGCAGGCATTGCGTGCTCAATCTCTCCTTCTCAGGTGATGCATGCGCAGGAGAGCAATAAAAATCGCACTGCACATCCAGAACAGTATTTGGCGAAGGCAAATGAAATTGCGCCAAGAAAAATTGGCGAGAAACATGTGCGAACAGTAGACTCTAGGTTTACCTAAACCTATTTGGTTGATAAAAATGCAAACGCTCTTTTTTAAGACATTTCCAATGAACATACTTCACAAAAAATAAGTTTTTAAGAGTAGAGTTTAAACTAAGAGTTTTAACTAAGAGTTTTTCATGTAGTTCTCTGAAAGTTTGAAATATTTCTAACTATTCACGAAATTATTTATTTACCACTTTTTAATTCAAACATTTATGAATATAATATATTTATTAAGAGACTTGTTAAGAGTTCTTTTGAATTTTTATTTTTAGTTACTCTCGGCTCTCATTTGTGGCTAAAAGATAAAAATGTAGTTCTTTTCAATTCGTTGACGAAGGCGTGGCTCTCCGATCATCGTCAATGTAGAGCGTTTATCAGTGTGTCTTTAAAAACTTGAAGCGTCTACTGTAGTAACTTTGTCGCAATCTTGTTCGTAAATTCCGAGGGATTTTTTTTATTCAAATGAATACCTTGTTTTTATTTTCTGTACTTTGATAAAATGCGATTCAACCTGTCATGTTTTGAAAATTTTTAAGCACCTAAGAATTATCTTCGTCTAGTTAGGGAGTTGTAACACTTTGTGAACCTAGCCTATTGAATACGTATATGTGTGCGTGGATACATTACTCAAAATATCTTTTTTTTCAAAATTTCAAATTTGTGTCTTTAATATCCCAGAAAACATTCTGATTTTTATTTACTCAGACTAAGTAAAAACATGAGCAAATTACAACTTTAGATGGGGTTTCTACATGTTTAACATTTCATTACTTTCATGTTTTGAAAAGTCTAAGGCTTATTTTTTTTCTAAGTTAGAGCTTTCAAATTATTTATAATCGTTATATATATGATAAAACTGTGGATGGAAAGAGCAGTTTTAGTGTGTGTACTTAGTGTTTTTTGTATACAAGATATAAATTGACGTACTGCTAAATTTCATTATTTTTCACCACATAATACAATTAAAAATCTATATTTAAACGAATATTCGATGTACATTAAAATATGTGCATAATTTTATGTAATATATTTCAGTGTATCCATAAATAAGATTTGAAATTAAAACATTTATGCTCTCAAAAGTAGTAGAAAATTTTCTTAAAAATATTTGCATTTCAACAAACATGCAGATAAAAGTGAATTTTTCAATTTAACATTATTTTATGATTGTTAAGCTTCAATAGCATCAAAACTTTTTAAATAATACTGCAAATGAAAAAAAAATGTTTATGAAGGTAATGTCTCCCCTTAACCATGTTAAGCCAATTCGTAGTTAAATATTTGTAGAATCCACTTAACGTGTAAAAATGAGGAGTTTCTTACTTTAAATGAACTAAAATGATTATATGTGGCAAATAAAATGTAATTTACATAGGGTGTTCTAAAAGGCCGTTTACGGCCGCTACGTTTTTTTAATTTAATATCAGACACATAGAAACAAGTCATTTTCGCAATAGAACATGTTAAAAATACAAAGAGGTTTAGACTGAGGTTTGACTGGAATACAAAATTACAACATTACAATAATCCAGATGCATAAATAATATCATGCGAATCATGTATAGGCTCGGATAGCAAGACTTTTGAACACTTACTTTAAGACTTCAAACATTTGATGTTCATGCTGAATTCCTACTTGCCATTAACGTATCTGTCATGCAGCATATTATTTGAAAAGAAATAGGCTTGCTGCCAGAGGCGGCCCGGGCAACTGCCCGTGGCACCAAATTCCGGGTGGCGCCACAGGCAGTGGAACGTAAAGGGGAGAAAAAAATTTTGATTGACATGAGAGCTCCGGTGAAAACGACAAAAATTTTCCTTTCATTTCGGCGCCCCCTCTTCAGTTTTTCGTAAAGGCTCTCGGCTCAAGCCTCTAGACCCTGGAGAGGACTCAAAATCTGTTCCACGAACTTCTGGCCATAAAATTTGGTGAGTCATTCACAGGTCCGACTGTACCCACATCCTAGGGGATCGGGTTGACCATAGGTGCGGTCCTGTCTACTGTGCCCTCTCCTCCCCCTGCTTTCAAAACGGGCCCTCCCTGCCATAATTTCCCTAGAATGACTTCCTCCCACACTCTACCTTACTCATTTCGTGGTTTTTACTTTGGTCTGAGACGGTTGTCCCCCCTAACCAGGGCCGTACCGAGGTGACCCTGCGCCCTTGGCGGAACTGGCAAAGCTGCGACCCCCCCTTACATTTTCATTAATTTTTCATCCCTTCTATAAAACCCCCACCCTGAAAAAACTACCTTCCTGCAAATATTTTTATACACATATTTTATTATTTATTAAATAGGTTTAATAAAAATACGTATTCTTAAAAAATACTTTAACACTCTGACTCCTAAGCCGGCAGTAACCGGTCATGCAACTTCTATACTAGTGGGGCGGATTTCGGCAGGTTGCTGTTCCGAAAGGGGGGAGAAGGCAGTTGGGCGAGTGGTCATTAGAGGTACCTTTAAGGGAAAGATGAAAGTGGCTACCTGCCACTATCCGTAGTGAGGAGAAAAGGGGGAACGTGGCGGACAAATCCATTCCACACATCAACTAGTATGCAAACCTCCGTATACAATTGCACTCCGATTTTGAGAACTCATAGTAGTCAGCGGGTTAATGAACTATATTCATGAAAAATACTGTACACAACAAAATAAATGTATCATCAAATAAATTACAAATTGCACATATTTTCTAAAAGACAGAAAATAAAACAAAATCCATATCTTATTGCATTGACTTTTGTGTGATGCATAATAAAGAAGATAATTTATTTGATTCGCACTATGTATAGTACATAAATTACTAATTAGAAATAAAAGAAATTAGAGCTGAAATTAAGAGTTGAGTATAGATGAGCTGAACTCAAATTTTATTAATATCAAAGACTTTTTCTAGATCAGAGTATCATCTATGAATCTTTTGATCTGCCATATCAGCAAGTTTACTTTGTAAACCATTGTTCTGCTTATGGTAGCTTCTCTTCATAATTTTAAAATATTTCTAACTAACCGCCTTTAGAGACCAGCTTGGAATATCCTGGCTGTTAAACAATTAATATAGGGGAATAATAAGGGAAAGGAGGGTAAGAGTACGCACCTAGTGGAATTTTCGTTATAAAAATGAGAATTGAAAAGTTAAGAGTCTCGAAAATATACTGAATCATAGTTTATTAACTTAGAAAGAAGGGTACAAAAAATGAAAATTTTTGCTTTAAAAAAATATATATTGCGAAACGCAAGGGCAAGAAATGCCAAATGCGTACTCTTATCCGACATGGCGGGTAAGAGTATGCAGGACGTGAGGCCAAGAGTACCCACTAGGGCGGCCGAAAGTTTCTTAGATCTTTTTGTGGTAGTGCAGAAAAGTTGCGAACCCCTATCATTAAAAAGGGTGTAAAATCTTATAACTCTGAATAGATATCTTCTGTCGACTCAATAGGCAGAAAGTTGTGAAAATTGGACTAAAAATGGTTAAAATTCAAAAATTATTAAAAAAAATCTCAGATTTCGTTGATCGGTTTGCGGTAGTGCTTAAAAGTTACTATTTATTAACAACAACACCTTTACAAAATTTCAGAAATATGGGTTAATATCTTCTGCCGCCTCAACGGCGCTGAATATTTTAAATTAAAGGCTAATTTTTAAATAAATACACGTTTTACTTATATCATTATAATGCGAATAGAAACTTGATTAAACCTTTGAAACATGCAAAATTATAAACGCACTATTTTTCGTATTAAAAAACCCTAAAAAAATTGCCTAATTCAAATATTGTTATTTCCGAAATTAAGAAATCATAATTTTTACTATTAAAAAATAGTAAAAATCATGAAATTTAAACCCATATTTTATAAAATATTGTTCCCAATGTCATTTTTTATAATAATAATAATAATGATAAAATAAAATGCAAAGTTTTGTTGGAATGGCTGCTTCAAATTACAGAGCGGATAAGAGTACTCATATCTGGTCTGTGCGTACTCTTAGCCGCCTATGTATTATTTTTTAAATCGTCCATAGATGACCATAGCATTCACCAAAGTTAAATTCTAATGTGGCCTCGTTGTTCGGAAGGAAACAAACCTCATAGTGATATTTACTTTGAAAGCAAGCATTAGTCCTTTATTTACAAAAAAAAAAAATTCAGATTTATTCACAGAAAAATTACATGCTAACATAACGAAATCATATCTTCCCTGATAAATAAAAGACAGCAAGGATGAAAATAATAATGGCGGTCTCTTGAGAGAGCTGAAAACACATGTGTTGATATGATCACACTCGCTTCTGCTTGCACTGTTGCCAAAGGGGGAAAAATCCATGCGTACTCTTACCCTCACTTCCCTTAACTATTTACAATTTTACCTTTATTGTTTGATAAGATTGAAAAATCCGAATTTAATGAAAATTGAAATGTATGTGAAATCAATTTACCTTTTTCTCTCTCTACTATCGAAATAAAACATTTTAGTGTTAATTGTATTGAGCTAAACGTCTCCGCAAGGCCAAACTAAACAGCAAAAAATTAACAGAAGGGAAAGTTGCAAAATATCTAAACGTGTTATTACATAAAGAATAATATGGTGATTTGAAAAACTAAAAGAAATAATCCTGAAATAGAAACTAAATTTCCAAAACAATTTCAAGAAAAATGTTAAAAATATCATTTATGAAAAAATATAAGTACCAGAATTTTCCAAATAATAAATTTTGTGAAGATAATAAAAGTTCATTTTCATTTTTTTCTTAGTCAAGATGTCAAAAAATAAGAAATCTGAATTGCAATAATTGCGAATTAAAATGAAACTAAGAATCTGTAATTCGATAGCAAAAGAAAAAACAAAATGCATATGTCAATTTTATCATTATATCTCATTATAATTGAACAGAGCAAATATTATAATTATTGGCGAAAAAGAAAATATTTTACTGTATAAAACTTATCAAATGAAATAAAAATCACTTTATTTAATGAGCTTGAGTTGAAAAATACATTTCAAAAAGTGTATAAGAAAACACTGTGGGTAAATGAAAATCTACTTTGGAGCTAGAGTAGTTAAATGTATCAAAGAGAGCAAATTTTCTTCACCATAATGTTAACAATGGTTAAGGGTCATGTGATTAAATATCACAAAAAGCCATCATCCCACCTTTTCTTGGCACTCGGGTATACATTGAATGACCGGCTCCCACGACTTCATCGGGCACTGTGGTTCCCGCATAGTAGCCCCCATTACGAGCAGCTTATGTGATGACCCCCCATTTTACCGGGGTTCGACCCGTCATCGGAGATAAGCCCTAAGAACCACACCACCATTACTGTATCCACCAAGGGAGCGAGTACTTGCTAACTTATGCGGAAACTTCTCATCCGTGAATTTCGTCATGCTGGGATCATGTGATTAAATATGTGATTATATAAAAATAAAGAAATTAGTGATAATGTGATTAAATGAGGAAATTAGTTTGTCATTTTAAAATTGAAAAGTATTGTTGCAAAACATACATTTTTTAAAATTTCTTTAAATTAAAGAAAAGATTTGTACAGTTATTAAATTGGTATAATTAAAAAGATATATATATGTATATATGAATTTTAAAATGATGTAAAAATTTTTTTAGATGATATTTTTGAAAAATACGGCGAAAAAACTGCAAAATCTTCAATGTTTCTCTTATGTTAAAAAACGTATTATAAAAATTTATTTTTATTATTAAAATACAAAACTTTCTTTTGTTGTAATGAAATGCTGCAATTTTCGTTGCTTTTCCAGTTTTTTTAGTCAATTTTTTTTATTAAATCTTTGCTACTTGAAATAAATTTGCTTTATAAATAGATTTATTAAATTATTTTGGTAAATTTATTTTTTAGCTATGATCTAAAATTCCTTTTTTCACTTAGGGCAGATAATCTTCAATGGAAACAATATTATCTCTTTATTTGTAATAATTAGGTAAAAAATTCAAGTTATAGTCAGATAAATAAAGTGGAATAAATGTAATTTAAATCTGAATTATGCATGATCGAAATAAAAATTAATTTTCATTGAATTTAATGACATTACGGAGCCATTCTGCCTAAGACTTTTTTAACAATTGAATATAAAAATCAAAGTCATTAATTTTATTAGCTGCAAAACATATTGCCTTAAAATTTAGTTCAAATTAGCTTGCGAAAAATTATATTAGTTGATGATTTTAAAATTGCTCGGCATAAATAATATATAATTGATAAAATGGGCGAATCAGCTGACAGTAGAAGGCGGCTAGTATTTAATACAACAAAAGCGATTTAAAAATACAGAAATAAATTGAGCTCACCTCTTTAAAACTAATTTATCTCCTTAAAAAGGAATGAAAATGTTCAAGTATTTCTTTATGCTCCGACTCTCTATGAAACAAAAACAGAAAAGCAGCATTTCCTTCGTATTATTTGCCACTAAAGAAACACCAAAGGACCACTCGTCCAATAAGGACGAGGCCCCTTTATCCTTTCTACAATATAGTAAACAAGATCAAATAAGACCTCCCCACCCTGAAACACAAAACTCTAAGAAAAAGTGCGATTAGCTTTTATCTGTGAGCTTTTAATAGTTAAATTACGTGAATTTTTTGCCGTCCCTCCCCTCTTATCAGCATCTAAGAGGTTCGAAGATTCTTAAGGCAGGCGAGTTCCCTTGTTGATCTATTTTGCGACTGTAAAATGAGATGCAAAAAAAGAAAAAGCATGTTGTTTTGCAATTTCTAGGCAAGAACCACACCATTGGTCAAACAAGAACACTTTTTGCCTTGCTAAAGGGACCCCTTTTTCTAGCGGCAGCAAGAAACTCAAAGTGCTCATTGCCGCATCAGTTTGTAATATAAAGCTACTTGCTATTTTGTTCCAAGAAAAGGCGCAGGCCCTTTCTTTCTCCGTAAGGGGCTCACAACCAGACAAGCTGGCAACTTGACCACTGGACAAAACAATTAGCAACTCCCGTTATGTTTAGTGAGCGACTGAAGACTTATCCTCAAATTCTTTCTTATTTGGACAGCAGATCATACCAATCTAACTATTAAACTAAGTTTTTTAAATGGTCAATTTTGCGCCCCCGTTCTGCCTGCGCCATTGGCGGGGGCCAATCTCGCCACCCCCTCGGTACGGCCCTGCCCCTAACCGACTATTGTATTTCAGTTTTGGGGCATAATGGGCCGAAAAAAATATTAAACCGGTTAAAAATGTAACTTTTCCCCTAGTCTACACCATTTCTCAACGTATTCTTATTTTGATGAAACGTTTGGCAAACGTTTTGTGTTGAAAGAAAAACTGGTGAACGTCACTCTTTATTTTTATTTCTAATTTTTCTAGTTGATTATTTTTAAGCGTTATACCTATAAGTATTGTGCACTTCACTAAAATGTCTGAAAAAAGAAACAATAAGGTACGTTTTATAGGAAAAGAAAGGCACGGATAGCAGCCACGTAAAGCAGGCGTCTATTTTGAAAAAAAATAATCAAAATAGAAAATATTGAATCCAGAGAGGTCTGTCGACAACAGTTGAAGGAAGATCTTTAACTTCAAAAACTTTAAGAACGACAATATAACTTATTATTCGAACCAAGAACAAAAAGTTCCTGTGAATTCAATACCACAGGTAGTTTTGTTATTATCATTCTGCTTTGTTATTTTAAAATTTTCAGAATTAAATATCTATTTGAAAAATATAAATTTTCGATGTTGACAATACTAACATTGTCAATTTTACAAAAATTCTAAGTATTAAAATCCCATATATGAAATTTTAGTTTTTTTTTTAAAATTATATTTATATATTACTGAGCAGAAATCTTAAAAGTGCGCAATGGGTTAAGTTATATCAAAAGTTGTGTTGTTTTTGTTGGAACATTTTTGTGCGCCTTCTGTATGATTATTCAAAAGAACTTAACTCATATGATTTTGGTAAGCTAGATAAGCACTATTTAACAAGTTAACTCGTTTACCAGGATCAAGTGCGAGAGCATGCAAAGTTACAATTGCTTGAACCGTCTTAAGTGACTGTGAAGAATCTATCAATAAACAAGACGCCAAAACTAGTTTGCAAACCGAAAATACAGAGACAACAATACTGAGAGTGATAAGGCTTGTTGCATTTTAACATCAGCATTACTCTTGAAATAATAATATTCAAACTGTTTTTTTAAAAATCAAATTTGTACGTATAAAGTTCCCATTACATTTCTTCCAATCATCAAACATTAGAAGAAAACTAGAAAAATTACGAATTATGTCACAGAAATTTTAATTTTTTGTTTCTTTTTGTATTGTGATTTTAAAAGAAATTGCAACACGGCTAAAAAAATGTAATAAATCAAAGTTTCACATCGATAAGCTAAGATATATGGTCATGGCCGGATTACCAAATAGGCAACTGCCTATGGGCCCTGCATTAATTTTAGGGAAGCCCCCGATATTATTATTTTTTTAAAATTATTTTTAGAACTTCCATTTGACTTACAAGAAGTGTGTTCTAGAACTTACTGAACTTAAAATCTAGAGTCGTTTAAATTCAGAATATTAATTGGAATACTTTTAATGTTTTCGAATTTATTAACAGATCAATGGGTCACATGTCAACAGTCCTGGGATATTTTGTATTAGAATATTCAAAATTGTATTAAAAAGTTTTGTAATTTTTTAAACATTTTATTTAAAATTACGTTTAAGTTTTAATTTTTTTTATACTCGAGATTTAAAACTTTTTTATTTTTGAAGATTTCTCGCAAAGAAATGTTTTATTTCACTTTGTCATATTGTTTGTTGCTCAAAAATTGCTTATTTAGATATTAAATTTAAATCAATAAAGTTACCTGGCTTTGGACGTTGAGTTGGGGGATTCAAAAACTTACTTAGCCTATACTGCCCTCCTGAGCGTAAAAGGCGTATCTCAATTGGTTTTTTTAATTTTCCGATTTTTCCTACTTAGTGATGTTTCTGAGCTGCCCGACATTATTCCTTAGCTTAAAGGCCTTATCTTATTAAAAAATGGTAGAAAACCACTAAAGAATTATGCGTATGTTATAAAATTAAGGCAGTGGATTTTTCTGACTCTACCAGTAACTGTTGCTACTGGCGAGAGAAGTTTTTCGAAACTGAAACTGATTAAAACATATCTGCGATCAAGCATGTCGCAGGAACGACTAGTTGGTTTGGCAACCACATCAATTGATATGCAGAACATTGATATTGAGAATATTATGTAAGATTTTGCAGATAAAAAGGCAAAAGAAGTGATCATGTGAAGCAACTTTATAATACTGTGTAAAAAATAATATATTTTTAAAATAAATTTGTTCAATACATTATTTTAGTTTCTGTAAGACTTCCTTATATACTTAAATATTTCTGAAATTAAAAAATTCTGACCAGAACATTATTAAGTAATATTTATAGGCAAAACATGCATATTTCTAAGTAAAAATTTGTTTGACATTTAAAATACAGACAATATAGAATTTAAAAATTATGTTGGTTGGGGGGGTGGCGCCAAATTGTTGTCTTGCCCGGTTGGTAAAATTACCTCGGGCCGCCTCTGCTTGCTGCGTTAGTATTCAGTTCTATTCCACTCGATCTTTGTTGTGCAGTAGCGGAAAAAAGTATCCGTCAAGCATTATTTCGCCGCTAATCATTTTATCTTAAAACAAAAGGTACCACTTTTCAGGAAATAGCGTCAACTAATAGATTCCATGTCTAAAAAGTTCAAAAAGGTCGTCTACATATTTATACATGCACTAACTTCAAAATTTCCATTGGAAACACATTTTATTAAAGCATTTCGAATCTACATAGAATTTAATGCTGGAATACGAAGTTTCATCATCCCAGCATTTTTGGTTTCGGAATTATAAGCAAATTAAATTTTGAGTTTCTAATGTTAAAGTACAAATTTGAATTTTTATTGATGACACCTAGACTTTTTCATGTAGTAGTATGAATTATTCTGCACATTTTACATTTTATTTTAAAATAATTTTGAGTACATGAAATATTTTATAAAAATTGATGTTAAAAATTTATGAATAGCAACACTTATAAATTTTAACAATAATCAAAGAAGATGGCCATTTGATAAGCCTACTTAAAATTTCAGCATATTCGTAAGAGAAGTTTTGAAATTACATTAATTTTCGCCATGAATATCTCATATTTCGAAAACGTTTTCATTATTAAACATAATCATTACACCATTTTATTTTTCAAACTGAAATATGTGAAGAGTTTAACTATTTATATATATTATTAAGACTTTATAAATTAAAGTGGTTTGGTATTAATCGATTTTTTTTTCAAATCAACTTTTACCGATTGCAAAATGTAGATTATTACTTTGAAAATAACATTTAAAGTGCGAAATAATTTAGAATGCTACTACCGACATTTAAACGGAAGCTTAGAACTTCACCAAGTAAATTTGGAGACGACCCCTTTTATGTCGAGAACACAAAATGTCAAGTATCTTCCAATCTATTAATGATATATTAACCAAAATTTATATAATGGGGTATTTTTTCATGAGAAATTTATTTTTGGCATCCAAAAAGGTTGTTGCCATTGAGAATTTTGACGTTAGGGCCGTTTTAAATATGTAGATGACCCCTTAAGAGAATTTCAATCTTATAATCTTTTAGTATACGATATTTCCTGTAAAACGGTACCTTCAGTTTTTAGAAGCAATGTTTAGCGACGGAATAATGATGGGTGGATATTTTTTTTCCACAACTGCACATTTCATTTGATGTGCATTCTTTTATCTTACCTAATTCATTGACTAAAGATTCGTTGGCACCCATCTACGTTTCCATCCTCTTGTTTTCTTGAAAAAGCTGTTTTATTGTTTCCTGTCCAGCCATTAAATTTTGTAAACAACATTTTTGAGCATATGCAGGGCGAGTCTAAATTGTTTTTACAAAATAAGAGGGGTGATAGTACCCATCCAGACGAGCATTAATTACCATGGAACATTGGTTCGCATTCCTCTCTTAGATGCAGAAAAGAGAAAAATTAGAATTTCAACATGAATTTACAACAGTGTTGGGAAAGCGAATGAACGATATCAAAAGTTGCACAATCTGATTTATTGATCAGAGAAAAACTCACAGCAAGTGCTCAAAGTGGTGGCAAAGTCGTTGCACAGTTCACACCGGCGAAGGAATGTCTGGCGCATCCTCTCGAAGATTCCTGGTGTTGTGTTAATTTTGTTTGCGGCAACAACGATCCTAGCTACGATATCTTCAGCCGAGTCCACAGGCGTTTCGTACACCAAAGATTTCATGTGTCCCCAGAAGAAAAAGTCCAATGGGTTGCGGTCCGGTGAGCAAGGATGACAAGCCACAGGTCCGCGACGTCCTATCCATCGTGCGGGATCGACCAGGCCATCTTGTTTAGAAGATTTGCTACGTAGGCAAGTACAAAACGACGTCAAAAGCAATTATTTGTTCATGCTCGACGCGTTTCGACTTCACTCTTTTCAGCCTCTCAGAGTGGAATGCGACCCTATGTTCCATGGTAATTATTGCTCTTTTGTATGGGTACTATCACCCCTCTTATTTTGTGAAAACAATTTAGACCCACCCTGTATATTTAAGTAAGACTAGCGTTGTATAGTTTATCGAATGTCCTATTTCGCATTAACGTCGAGCAATTTTTGCTGTGATGGTAAAAAAAATTAACATCAAACCCGTATTATTGTTTAAGATGCAAATATTGCTCTATTTATTTTAAGACATTTCCAAGGAAAATACAACACAAAAATGGGTGCGGATTTCATAGAGTTCTTTGAAAGTTCGAAATATTTCTTGCTATTAATTTATTTGCCACTTTAATACAAACTCCATATATTAAACCTACAATTTATCTATTTACCACTTTATCAATAAAACTTTTATGGATATAATTTATTCGATTATCTGATGCCTTGGTATGAAATTAGGAACATGTCTTTTATTTACAGTCGGCTTAATTGCCGGCTAAGTGAAGGAAAGATGCGATCATCTTCACCTCGTCTAAGGAAATGCGTTGTGCCAAGCACCGTCGGCCACCAAAGAAGTGAGTCTTGAAACACTTGGAGCATCTACTGCAGCACCATTACTCCTAACTGTATTTTTAATACGTTTCTTACATGGGTGCATCTGTGGTCATTTTCAAACAGTAGTTCAGTAGTAGGTGCTTAACGTGTTAATTCGAGTAAGAATTCTATTGAGTGATCTAATTTGAAGTACCCTCTATGGACGGTTTATATTTAATTAGTAAGTTGTAGCACATTGTGAACCGAGCCTAATGAATGCATCCTGTGTGCATTCATATTACGCCAATTCATAGTTATTCAGTTGTAGCTTTCATGCAACGATTAAATCGCTTTGCCCTGTGTAAAAATTTAGCATTTCTTACTTTAACTGAAACTAAGACTTTTTTGGCTGTCAAATAAAATATAATTTATTTTCATCTAAAGACAAGCGTGGTAGTGAGGACAGCCTTTATCACCGCAAACGCAACGATCCTGTGAATATAGACCGAACCTGTGGAGAATGTCGGTAAGTTAAAAAATAAATCTTATTTAATTATTTCTGTTTCTCATGCATTTATTTTCTATTCAATTTACTAAAAATGTCTTAGGTGCTATTTTCTAGAGCCATATAATCGTAGTATTTTAATAATAAAAAATTCGGGGGTTGAAAAATTGGTGAGGTACTGAAGTTCAGTACAATAAGGATCTTCAGACCACTGCTGAGTAAAGTACTTAAACCTTTCGTAAGTCGTTTGACACATGGCTCACGATATCAGCCCGAAGTGTAACCACATAATAAATATTCTATTAGGCATCTACATGATTCAACCTCATATTTGCACGGCAAAACTGTTTTCACAACCCTTGATCTCTTGATGCTAAATAACCCTTCATGTTAATTAAACAGCTACGGCTGACACTCAATAAAAAAATTGTTGGAAACTGTGTTTGAAAACATTTTCAAAAAATAATTAAAATTAAACAGAATGTCGCATGGAAATGAAATTGGTATCATTGAAAAGCTAAATTCTTTATTTTTAAGATGATGTGAAAATGGGTTTCTGCGATAATATGCTCCGAAGATATTGCGGAAGAACTTTAAAATTTAAGATAATTTTTAATCAATTGAAATTTCGAAAATTCCTTTCTTAGTAAACATCTAATACCCAAGAAGCAACCATCTGCAAAATTCCAAGTTTCTTTTCCCAGCGATTTGGAGAATCATTGATGAATCAGTGAGCAGTGATGTAAAATACCCAGGTATTTATTTTTAAGGGTAAATACCCAGGGTATTTACCTGGGTATTTATTTTTCAATTAACTCTATTCATATAAAATACAGGCACTGCTGTGAAATATGATTTCTCTATATAATATAAATATGTATAGAATATACATTGAGCATTAGGTGAGATAAAAAAAAGAAATCTAGTTTTATGAACCTTTTAAATTATATAAAGGCTAAAAAAATGAATAAGAAAAAACAAAAACGCAATACTATATCATAGATCTTGCATAAAATGCGTGGCTTAAATGTCAATCCTTTTTTAATACAATGAGTAAAATGAGTAAAAGAATAATAATGTATTTGTTGCTTTTTAAAAATGAGAGTTATTTTAACTAAATGAAAAAAAGAAAATAATGAGTTTGGTTTAAAATGATAAACAGCTGGAAATAGAAACTAAAATGAAAGATGCAATTGTTTATCATTCTTTTGGATTAATTAATCAAAATACCAGACATTACTGATGAAAAGTTAGCAAATGTTTCCGTTCTAACAGTTTTTAAAAGTGAATTATTCTGAAAGTAATATTCACTCATATTACTTTCAACAAAGTTAAGTAATCTTTGTAACAAAATTTCAGCAGCAAGAAATTTGAATTCTTTTGTTGTTGGAACTGTTGCAATATTTGATGACACTCACACAAAGTTTCCTGGTTAGATGGGATTCATCTGGATCATAAACAACAATACTTAAATGTTCTTAAATCTCTAAATTTGATGTAGTTGTCATGGTTGGAATTTGATTAAAAGAAAATTCATCATTTATTTTATCCCTTTCAAAACCTTTTTTAATCCAATAGAACTTTTGAAATATATTTTATGTGTTTCTCCATTTTGCTTACATTGGCATGTTTATACTCAACATTACAGTACTTACATTGGATACTTTTATCCTTTCTTAATATTAAAAAGCTTCATGCAAGTAACTTTTCCCCTTTTTTTACTTTGAACGTAAAATACATAGTAATATTTTACGTTAAATTATACGTAAATAATATTAATACGTAATATTAATACGTATCAATAATATTATAATATAATAATTAATTATATTATATTATATTAATAATATATTATATATATTATTATTATTATATATTATTATTATAATATTATATATAATAATATATTATAATAATATAATTAATACGTATAATATTAATACGTAAATAATATTAAATATGCGTTAAATAGTATTTACGTAAAGTAAACGACTATGTATTCACTAAATCAAAACAAGAATGTTTGACTTCCAGCACGGCAATGTGAGTAAATTATGTATCACAAGATTCACTGGCACTGTCAATCTCTGCTCAGAATAAAGGAGAATGGGTTCATGTTGGTGATCTACATGACAGACCGCTAGGCTTAGAGCAACGAAATTTGTGCCAACATACTTTGAAGCGTGGGAAAGTGCACCTCGTAGCCGTCTTTTTTTTGAAATTTTAATTCATTAAAATTTAAGCGACATTTTGGCATTTTTCCTTAATAACTTCCGAAAATATTACGAAATAAAAATGATTTTTACACCATCTGAAAATTTCAAAAGTTATCCTTTTAATGATATCAATTAAGTTGTCATTCGATTTTTTTCTCTAATTTTAATTCCATTGTTGAAAGCTAAGATAATATCCTATTGAATTTTCTTTTCTTTTTTATTTGATCAATTTATCTGTGCAATCTGTAAGGGGAGCTCTCAATATAGTAAAATATTAGGAAATAACCCAGTTAACTGAACAATTATGGTTTCTATGTTTTAATTCATTTTATCGGCATGTTTTAAGCCAGCTAACCTGCCGCTGGACGTAAAACGTGCCCCGCTATTTCGACGTTGAAATGAAGTTTGTTAAATTATAGTTCGTGTCGATTACGTACAATTAGATGTTACTTGACTACTTTCAAATAGACAAGGAACAGAACAAGCGCAAGGCTACGTAAAGAACGCGGGTTAAATCTCAATAGCAATTTGAAGTTTCAAATTACTTTGTTAAGGGAACCATGAATATCAAATTATGCAGAAGAGAGTCAGTTGAAATTATATTCCCGGCGAAAAGATGATTGTCGAAGGCGAGTAGTATAACATAAACGGTGTTAAATTTTATTACTCTATTGTAAGTGTCATAGCTTCAAACCGCTAAATTAGCTAAATTATCCCCCGATCCCGTTTCAGTTTTAGAACATTTTATTCTGAATCCTGTTAGCAATTGTTTTTTTTTATAATTTAGCAAAACTTTAAAAAAAATATAAATTATGTATTATGTATATAAATTTTATATGTTTGATTTTGAATCGCCATTCGCAAATACTTTTTTAAAAATATCCAGTTTTGGGGTACATACTTATTTTTTTAATCTCATTTTGAATCACCTTTCGCAAATACCTTTTTTTTTGCAAAATACCCATTTTTTGAAATTTTATCTGTTTAATTTTGAATCACCATTCGCAAATAACTTTTTTGCAAAATATTCAGCTTTGGGATAGTTATAATTTTTATGTTTCATTTTGAATCACCATTCGAAAATGCATTTATTATTTTTTTTATTTTTGCAAAATATATAGTTAGGAGTATTTATAAATTTTATATGTTTTATTTTGAAATACCATTCACAAATATTTTTTTGCAAAATATTCAGTGTATGGGCATTTACAAATTTAATATTTCTTTTTGAATCAAAATTCTCAAATACTTTTTTTTGTAAAATACCCAGTTTTGGGTATTTATAAATTTTAAGTTTAATTTTGAATCGTCATTCGCAAATACTTTTTTTTCTTGCAAAATATCAAGTTTTGGGGTATTTATAGAAGTTTGTATGTGTCATTGTGAATCAGCATTCGAAAAGTTTTTTTTCAGCAAAATAACCAGTTTTTGGGTATTTACCCAGGCCTTGGGTAAATACCCGGGTATATACCCAAAAAATATTTACCTACCCACTGGGTATTTACCCAGTCCACATCACTGTCAGTGATTGACTTTCTCAATTAAAAGTCTTGTTTTGCATTATTGTCAAAAATTTTCGATATGTAGAGATAAAGATGCAAATATTGTGCTCTTTATTTAAGCACATTTACAAAAACGTCCAACATCAAAATAGAGTGCATAGAGTTTTCTGAAAGTTTGAAATATTTCTTACTATTGGGCCATTTATTTATTCACCACTTTTTCATGAAACATTTTTTGAATATATTATATTCATTAATCATGCGCCTTGTAAGGAATTCTGGAAAATTTCTTTATTATATACAGCTGGCCTAATTGCTGACTGAATAGAAAGATTGAAAGGTAGTAATTCGATAAAGATGGTTAGACATTCCAAGCGATGTCGATGTTAAGAAGTGAGTCAGGCAAAAGCTGTCTGTCCGCCACGAAAACTGTCGCCACCAAATTGTCTAGTTTATGGCGGTCGCTATAGAAACAGGTTATCGTAAGAAGAATCTATTTCTAGTAGGTAGAAGTTCGTTCAAATGTGTTCCGCCGCAAACTGGTGACAAGAATAAAAAAACTCCGACTTCTCCTTTGGATTCCTCCTATTCGAAATGGATCTTTCCTATCATAACCAGTTTTTATAGCCACCGCTGTAAATTAGACAATTTGGCGGCGACAGTTTTCTTGGCGGAGAGACAGAACTATAGCAGCATTTATCCTATGATTGTTCTTAATTCGAGGAAAAATGCAAATGACTTTCTTTTCTTAATTTAGAGAGAACATGTGTTAACTTATACACTTTTAAAAGTTTTGAAGTACCATCTAAAAGCTTGTCTACATCAAGTTACCGAGTTGAAGCACCTTGCAAACCCAGCCTAATGACTACTTTCTTTGTGCTTAGTCATGTTACGCTTATTCTTAATTCCCAAGGTGCAGAATTTACCAAACGACAATTTAATCTGTAAACAATATCTGAAAATCAGGAGTTTCATTCTTTAAACGTAACTTAGAATTTTGCATATGCCAAATGAATTTACTTTGATGAATGCAATTTATCTTTATTTTAAGAAAAATCTTGCAAAATTTATCGAATATGGATTACTTGCTGAGACTGGCACAATAATACTTCACATGCAAAACTATTTTATTGATAAAGATGCAAATATTACGTTGTTTCAACATATTTCCAAGAAAAGCACAACACTAAAAATGGTTTGTAGAATTTTCCGTAAAGTTGTAAGAAATATTTCATACTATTGAATAATTTATTTATTCACAACTTATTTCGATGAAGCATTTCTGAATATAATACATTCATTACGTGCAATGATAAAACTGTGGTTAAGACTTAAGAACACGGCTCGGTTTCTCGCCATAGAGGCAACATCCCGCCAAGCATCCTAAAAGTCGCCAAACATTCGCCATGTTGGATAGTTGCAAGATAGCGGCGATTGTAATGACCACCAGTGCAGAAATGGTGAAAAGTAGATGGAATGCTCTAAAATTGAAACGAATTTAGGTAAAACGAATGAGAAATTTATGCATTAAACAGAAAACTACTACTAAGAGAATATTTAAAAAAATGCCGAAAACCATGAAATGCTAACTGAGAATAATATCTTTTTTTCTGAATGAATTGGAGGGGGCAGCCCGCAACTCCCCGGTTCGCTGCATATGACAACATTAAAACAGGCAAATAGACACAAATTCAGAAAACTTTGTTAAATTCTTACTGATAGAAAATCGCAGTAACACCGGAATAGACAGATTTTGTTAATGGAATAAAAGTATTGGAAAATTTATTACAATTATGAAAAAATAGGAAAAAAGTACCCGCAAATATATGAGGATCCGAATCTTAGATATACTCAACTTACTTTCATCGAGCGAACTGCTCTTTCTCACGGACCTTTTAACATAATGAGCATTCAAACTAAACTTTCTGCAAACCCAGCTATAGTCATCCGATCCATCCCTCTCAGACAACCAAAAAAGAGAGAAAAAAGCTACCGCAACGTGGTGAGTGTAAAAAAAGCGACTGCAAGGTACAAACGACGGAATGCAAAAGAAGAAAATAGCCTTACGGAAATTCTGGCAACGTTTTTGGGTTGACAACAGAATGAACCACATTTGGCGATAGATCAATTTGACACCAAAAAAGAAATTCAATTTGGCGGCTGTACCGTGTTCTTAAGTTGAGCCAAACTGTGTGACAAAGTTTTTCCATCTAGCTCTTTGCACTATCAAATTATCGTGTTCTCATGGAAGCGGTCGGGCAATTTTTTAAATTACTTAATCCATCTTGTAAACGGATTTCCAATCAAATTTGATAGAAGTCTACAAATTTGGTGCTAGGAAGGCATAGCAAATTTAATCCGTCTGGCTCATTGCGTTTTTAAGTTGGCTTGTTTACAGAAAGACTGGTGGATACACAGTCATAATTGCAAACATGATTGGAATGAGGGAAGGGATATGTCTTAGTTACTATTTTTCTTCTTTTTTATAAATTTATTAGACCAAAAAATCGAAATTCGATGGTCCCAATTTTCTCTTAAGAAATCTTGATGATTAGACTGAAGTTCTAATGCCTATTGTTTCCAATAGGATGCATATTAAAAATTTTGATTAAATCTATTTACAATATATACAAAGTGTTTCATATTGAATGGGCCAAAAATAAAACATTCCAGTGAACACTGTAATTAATTTATTTAGATAATTCCAATTTACCTTGAAACTACAGTTATCAAAGTTTCTAGAGATGATCGATGCGTGCTGCTCCGATTACACGGCAAATGTCGACGCGGTAGTCAAGTTCCTGCCACACTCGTGATAGGAGATCCCTTGTTAATGCGTTCAACACGTTAGTCATCCGCTGCTCCAGTTCCTGTAAGTCATAAGGAAGTGGAGGCACAAACACTTTATCTTTGACAAAAACTCAGAGGAAAAAATCTCAAGGAGTTAAATCTGGGGATCTCGCCGGCCAACAAAGCAATGGCAAATCATTTGCCCCTGCACGGCCAATCCACAGATGGGGTAGACGATCGTTCAGGTACCCACGCACGTTGTTACGCCAATGTGGTGGAGCACCGTCGAACTGTAGAATGAAGCCGGGAACAGCTTAAACCACCTGAGGGAACAACAACTCGGAGAGCATGTCTTGGAAAATGTACCCACAAAGAAAAACAGACCAAAAACACACCTGTTTGTTATGGCGCAGAAAACGTTCACCTTTTGAGAATCGCGATGATGTTTATTTGTGCGATATGGATTTTCCGTGCCCTAAAATCGCAAATTGTGGCGATTAACTTTTCTACCTAACCTTTTTTCTAACTTTTCTACCTAATGAAAGGTGGTTCAAGAGTCTGTTCGCGAAACCATCCTCCTCGAGCTTAGCTTGAAAATCAACACAGGATTCTTCACGCATCGGTTTGTCGGAAGGTTTTAAAGCCTGGACCATCTGAAATATGTACGGATTGAATTGAAGACGCTTCCGTAAAATAGGCCACACCGTTGTGTGCGACACTTACAGTTCTGCACTCGCACGACGCGTTGATTTTGAGGGTCTCCGTGAAAACGATTCAGGAATTGTTTCAACCACTTCATGGTTGGCTGGGCTTCGTCCTGGGCTTTTCTTCTTGCATAAGCAACCCGTAGCCTCAAACTGTTTCAACCACCTAACGTTGTTGTGAGCGGCTTTTTATCAAATTTCGTGTGAAATTGTCGTTGCACGACGCTAACCGAAGATTTTTTGGCGAATTCTAAAACGCAGTACGCTTTCTTCGGCATCGAAGAATGCGCCATTTTGACTAACAGCGCCTCTATCGGCGATTTCGTAAGTGGAAGAAATTTCGCTGTTGCCAGATAAAACTTGTATTTTTGTTATTTCCGAATAAATTGATTTCGGCTAAATTAATCAATTAGTTATTCCTACTGTGCTATTCTTTTTGGCCCATTCAATATGAAGCACCCTGTGTATTTACAAATGTATTAAAATAAGAGAAAACATCGTACCACAACTTAATTGAAATCATTGAAAAGATAATTTTTAAAATTTCCAGATAGTATAAAAATAATTTTTGTGCTATAATATTTTCGGATGTTATTGAGTGAAAAACGCCAAACTGTAGCTTAATTTTTAATTAAGTAAAATTTCGAAAAAGTGGCTCCAAGGTATGTTTGTGACAAATTTCGTAGCTCTAAGTCTAGCGGTCTGTCCTGTAGGGTCCCAACACAGATACATAGACATTCTCCTTTATTATTAGTAGAGACTACATTTTCGAAGTTTTTCCTATAGAGAAAGGCAAAATTTGTTTTAAAATGCATTGAAGTATACTTTTGATGAAGAAACATTGGCATTTGAAGAAATACCAGTTACTGTTCATCACAACGATATATTGTTGGGTAAAATTTGTTGCAAAAATGCATTTAAGTTTACTTTTGATGAAGAAATGTTGCCATTTGAAGAAATACCAGTTACTGTTCATCACAACGATATATTGTTGGGTAAAATTTGTTGCAAAAATGCATTTAAGTATCCTTAATGAAGCTAAAACGAACATCAAACATATGAAACAATATATCAATAAATGTTAATTACAACAATATATAAACAATGCACGTCATCCAAGAGTAACAAGGATTCTTGACATATGGCGAAAAGTTTTTGAACTGTAAACTACTTTCATTGCGTTTATATTGTGACTTTTCGCAAATATTCTATTTGGTTACTTGCTTTGTCTGATATTATCAAAATGCAAATTGAGTCTTCACTATGGCACCGAAAATATTCAAAAGAATCCGCCAACACCACTAAAAGAATAAATTGCAGGATAGATGTCGTTTGGAAACATGCAACTTCTAAAATATTTCTAAAGACATAACCGTTTTCTGTAGAAAAATTTTAAACTATTTCATGAATTGCAAATAACCATAATTTCAGCCGAAATCAAAACTAAACTGATTTGAAATGTTTTTGCAAACTGGATGACTGTATACAGTTGTAACTTTTAATGATTGTTTCTTCATAAATGTTCGTAATGCTTATTGTAATCAAGGCATAAAACTCATATCTTATTTTAAGCTTAGAATTATTAGAATATAATTGTCCGGATCCTTCTGGTTATAAATTAATTATAAAAATATGTTGCATCAAGTCAACTCATGTGTCGAAGTAATTATATATATATATATATATATATATATATACATTCGTTTATTTATATCAATTTCGAGACAAAGAAGAGTAGAGATGAGGCAGGAATTTATTGTTTTTCAGTCGTATCTTACATATTTTGAAAAAGTACATAAATATATAAAATTTACGAACATTTGCTAACTTTAAGGTAATATAAGACATATAGAAAAATGGCGTTTTCGCAATCGAAAATGGGAATGGAAATGCAGAGCGATTTCACTACAGGTTACTCAAGTTTGTTCGATGCAGGTCTATGCCAGTGCGTGAATTAAAAGAAAATTATACACCAGATGAAATGTACAACACCAATTGAATGAAATACAAATTTACAATAGCATAATAACCCAATTGATTGAATAACAACATGCGAAGCATGTATCGCATCAGACGGAAAGTCCTTTGAACATTTACTTTAAGTATTCAAAATATTTGTTGTTCATACTTCGTCCTACTTTCTATTAACGTATCTTACATGCCGCATTTTGCTTGCTATGGAACTGGGTTGTTGTTTTATTATTAATTTGTATTCCACTTAATCTGAGCTATACATTTCATCTGATGTGTATCCTTTTAGCTTGTTTATTTATCTGACAAAAGGCCCTCTGGAATTCATGTACGTTTCTGTCCTCATGTTGTATTGAAAAAGTTTTTTTCTTCTTTTGCCTGACCTGCCCTTAAAATTTGTGAGCAAACATTTTAAGCATCTTTATTTAAGCAAGTCTTACGTTGTATAGTTTATCGAAAGTCTAATTTTGCATTAATGTCGAACATTTTTACTGTGATGATCAAAAAATATTTAACATGCAAACCCGTATTATTTTTAAGATGCAAATTTTGTTCTCTTTATTTTAAGACATTCCCAAGGAACATATAACACAGTAATGGGTGCGGAGATTTTCATAGATTTCTTTGAAAGCTCGAAGTATTTCTTACTATTTATTTATTTACCACTAATTTATACAACATATGTTACCACCACACAATTTATTTATTTACCACCTTATTAATAAAACCTTTTTTATTATAATGTATTCGATAATATTGTGGTCTGATGCAATAGTTTGTTAAATTTTTTTATTTACAGTCAGCTTAATTGCTGGCTAAATGAATTAAAAATGCAATCATCTGCACCTCGTTTCGGGAAATGTGTCAATCCATGTGAGGCGTGTTTCGAAAAAAGAGTCTGTAGAAAAGGTTGAACATCTACTGTAGGAGTATTGCTCATAATTGCATTCTTACCATATTGTTTCCCGGTGGTCATTTTCAAACAGTAGTAGTTTCAGTGCGGGGCTTAAGTTGTTAATGGAAGTAAAAATCCCTTTATCGATGAAACATTTAGGAATATAATGCATTCATTAATCGGAAACATGTGACATTTTGAATTATTTACTTAATTCTTAAGTTACAGTCGGCTTAATTGCTGGCAAAATGAAAAGAAAATGATGATTTGCAACTCGCCAATCTCGTGCGTGTTTTGATTGAGGATATGGTGGACGGAGCAATTTCAGCAGGTAAGCAAAAAAGGCTTTCTGTCGACAGGAAGTCGCGTTGTCCATTTAATGCACCAGTAAATAAACAACCATGTAGCATTTGTTCATCTTTCCAAATGTCTTTGCACCTGTTTGCCATCTTTTCTGATTGAGACCTTTAGCCAATTTACTAAAAAATTCATTCACTTGTCAGGAAGTTCCCTTCAGTCGATGAATTAAAGACGGCTGCCAAGAAGTGTCTAAATGAGCAGGGATATGATTTCTACCCAGGGTTTCCAGATAAAACGCAAAATAAGACCAAATCTTCGTCAAGATAAGGCCAATAAAGGCCAAATTTGACAAACTGATTGAAAACCTCATTTGCTATTAGGAAAAAAAGTCTATCTATCATGATAAAGAATCCCACTTGCTAGCCCTGTGTTCAATGCTCTATTAAGAAACTAAAATTTAAGCGAAAGAAATTTGAAACATCCTTGTTCCATTCAGGAGCTATTTCGTTTGACAGCTCATTATGTATCATCTGAAAAGTGTAACATCAAAAATTTATTTAAAAAACATTAGAATAAATAGTTAAAAATTATTCTAAAAGTCATCAACGAAAATAAAGCCAATAAAGGCCAAAAATTAATTTAAGGCCAAATGAAAATTTCTAAGGCCAAGGTCTTTGAAAAAAGACCAAATTTCCATAATTTGGCCTTAAAAAGCCCAATATGGCAACCCTGTTTCTACGTATCCGGGGTGAACAAGTTGGTACTGCTGCTTTATAAACGGCCTTATCGAATTTGCAATTACTTCGAAACGTGATGAAGCGAAATATCATTTGCATTTTGTGCCAGGTGCTCCGTTATAATATTATATTGGCATTGAAACCTTCTAAACCATTAACCTACGTTTATAGCAATTAAACATAGCCTACGATCTTACACAAAAAAGTTTTAAAAAAACCCGCACGAGAATGAAAAAATGACTATAGAAATCCGCTATATTTTTTATATTTGTTTTTCATAATATTTTACTATCCCTGAAGGACCGAAAACGATAAAAGTTGCTTGCTAGCCATGCGGACGTTTTTTTGTTCTTATGTACACGGTCTGACGGGAAATTAGGTCCTGTATTTTCAGACACTTCATGAATCTCTTTGTTTCTTCAACTTTATATTTAAAGAGAGTATAAAAAAAAACACTAGCCAAGCGTATGGCTTTCCTCAGCAATAAAAAAATGTAATAGCCTTCAAGGTATTAAACTTTTTTCATTAAGCCTTTAAGCATTATTTGTCGTTATCAAAAATACTCAAGAGAAGGATTTAGTATTCTGTCTTTCGCAGTTAAAGATCTTTTTTCTCATTTTCATTGAACTGAATGGCAGGTGCTGTTTTAAAAATAGATGGCTCTTTTTACGTGAATCTCTTTCATCGTTGAAGTTATAAAGAAAAAAGAAGGAAAGAAAAGAACAAATATTTGTTTTGGAAAGAGATAAAAAGCTAAGAGCCTTGTAGAAAAACGAGAGCTTTATTCTGCTTTTTGTTTAAAAAACTATTTTATATGGAAAAAAATTCGGCAGCTCATAATTGCTTTTTAGAGGAAGTATTTGAAAGTGAGAGAAATGCACAGAAAGAATTAATTGTGACATGTGAGGTGGTACTAAGCTGATTGCTACCGTGTTTTATTATTTGACTGTTTTCATGAATAAAATGTTTGCTCGTTGAATTTTGTTTGTATAGAATAAGTTCAATGAGTTGAATCTCTTTTAATTTTGATTTTTAGATTAAAGCAATAATATTTTAGAGTAACACTAGCAGTACCCTCACGGAGTTGTCCGTGGCATCATGACTTAAACAAAATGAAAGAAAGCCCACAATTGCATAAATGAAAGTTTTGAAAACGAAATGAAAACAGAAAAATATATCTTACTAGCAGGGCGCCCGGCGTTGCCCGTGGAATCAGGAATTCAACAAAATGAGGAAAAATGCCCACAATGACACGAAATAATTTTGAGAACAAAATCAAAGCAAAAGATTCACATTATTGATTTACCCGTTTATTTTTCTTTGCGATAATGACATTTATCAAATGAGTTCCTCTCGACAACGACGCGAATGTAATAACGTCACCTGCCGGAAAGAATCGGATTGAAGAAATGCATGCTGGGAATGAAAGCATATCACGTCATCTGCAGCGAGAAAGGTCACATACCATCCAAAGAAATTGCAACAAAGAATTCTGGGACCGTCCGGAGAAACTCTAGCTGTTAAATCTCGCTAGCAAAAGAACTGTTTGAACTGATCTGGGAAAAATTAATTTAAAAAAACAGAAAAATATATTTTAACCGTTCTTGTTCTAACTCCGACAGAAACGTTCCAGTCATAGGCTGAAAAAAATGAAAATTATAGAGATGTTAGAACGTCAGATGCGAGAATTTGAAGAAATCCTTATTAAAAATTACCATAAAAGTGACTAATTTTTAAAAATTTCTCAAAATTCAGTAAATTATGTTAGATGTACGAAACAAATTCATTAGAGCGGAAATCGTTTGCTCTTTCCGATGGTGTATCTCTTTTTTTGTACAATTATATAAAACCCTGCTAATGAGAAATTAGTGCGAAAAATCACCCAAAACAACAGAAAATATTAAATAAAAAATTTCTATTAACAAATTTAAAATTTGGGCTCCGAGGTGCTTTGAATCACCATTATGACTACCTGTGTGCCAAATTTCATGGCTGTGAGTCCGATGAATTCGTCTGGACATCGCGCGCGCACACACGCAAACATTGCCTTTTATAAGTATAGATTGATTTTGCCCGCTTCTTTTCCTCTCGATAATAACAGCAATAAAAAAGTAGTATCTATTAGTAAAAAGTAGTAAAAGCAGTAGTAGCTATCGAATGAATAGTAGCTGTGATACAGTGCTTCAGTTCCTGCTCATTAGCGTAAGGCATTTGATACGTACAATCTTTCACAAGATCCCACCTGAAAAAATCCAAGGGACCGAATTCTGGAGTTGAGATGGTACGATTGAATTGTTGATCTACTTTATTTAAACTGATAGAATTTTGTCAAACAATACACGTCAGACCACACCTAACTCCATCATATGGGATTCTGGGAATAAACAATGTTGTGGAACAAAACTTTCGGAGTCGCGTTATTAATACGAAACATCGGGACAATGATACTGTCCTTATTATTTTTTTTTGAAAATTTTTGTTATGTGTCCAATAATTCTCGGACACCTCGTGTTTTGATGGGCGGCGAATATAGATAGACGATTTATTTTTAGATTGAATTGAAAATCTTACTGTGGTAGCTTTTTTATCATTTTGCATCATAGTGAAAATGAATGATACAGCATTCATATAATTTAAAATGAATGCTATAGCATACATGTCCTCGAACGAGTTAGCACCTCATGCAAAATCGTCGAAGCTCAAAATAATAGTATAAATTATTTACCAAAAATTAGAATTTCGTATGTCAAAAACCACATAGAACATAAGAAATTTTTATGTAACAGTTGGAACCACTAGCAATTTATGGCATTTTATGACAACATACAGCAATTTGAGAGAAGATGCAGCTAGCTTATACCAGTTTTTTGAATCAATAAAAAGTTTTGGCAAAATTTGACATACGGTATTTTGATATAAAAGTGACGATATATCAAAAGAGACATGTTCAAAGATTCAACTTTAAGACCAATTAAAACAGATATCTGCAAATATTAAACGATAGTTATGAATATATATAAACTTTTCATATTTAAATATTTTCATATGAATTAAATTAAATTTATTTCATATGAAAATATAGACCTTCTATGATATAAAGAAAAACAAGCATTCTTTAAAATTTGGCATCAAATATTTTTTAATTCAAATGATCTAAATCGAGAGGAAATAAAGCTCAAATATTTTATCGGATATGACACAGACCAAGCTGCAGACGACAGGAAAAGATGCTGAAATTTCACATCTTGAATGAAGACATCATTGGCCATTTCGCTTATATATAAGATTATCCTGTCACGAGGCTTCAGAAACTCTTCGATATAGAAACCGTGCACTATTCTGGAGCTTTAAAGATAGAAAGAGAAAGCGGCAGGGGAAAAACGGAAGCTTTCTCATTTCCTTTTTGTGGACCTTTCAGATTTCCAGTCGGACAGCCTTTGTAGCTGTGATTCGGTATTTATGGATGATACAGAAAGGGAGATGGCTTAGTGGACGGTTGAAGGGGCAAGTGTTTGTGAAAAGTAAAAAAATATGGTATCAAGTTCATTTGCTACGAATGCGATGCATCCATTGTGGATCATATTGCATTTTTAGAAATTATTTCTAAACGTTTCATGAATTCATTAATTAAATGTAGTGAGAGTTACAAAATTTCGACCATAGCGTAAATTGGACATCGCAACATTTATTCAATTAAATATTTGGAACGTGAAATAGGTAGCTTAAGTTGCTACTATGTAAGTGTTGAGTGTGGAATTATTTTTTAGAGAAAGCGCTAGTTGCTTGCAGTTCGAGATTAAGTGTTCACGTTTAGATATCATCAATTAAATATTTCAAAGGATAATGAAGATGACAGATGATAAAATCATGGCATTAACAGCTCATGATCTTCACGTTGCTTTAAAGTAAGCAACAAAGTATGCTATTACGTCCTCAGATTGGAAACTTACTTGACTACTATTTACAATAATAATTTTATTAAAATAGTTTTAAGATAAAGTGAAGGGGATTTTTATTGTTGATGCCCAAAAGTTGCTCAGATTGGACCAAAAACAGTTGCCTAAATTGGATTGTTTAAATCAATGGAAATTATTTTTTAGAGAAATCGCTACTAGCTTGCAGTTCGAGAATAAGTGTTTATGTTTAGATATCATCAATTAAATATTTCAACAGATAATGAAGATGACAGATAATAAAATCATGGCATTAACAGCACATGGTCATCACGTTGCTTTAAAGTAAGTAACAAAGTATGCTATTATATCCTCAGATTGGAAACTTACTTGACTACAATTTACAATAATAATTTTATTAAAATAGTTTTAAGATAAAGTAAAAGGGGTTTTTTATTGTTGATGCCCAAAAGTTGCTCAGATTGGACCAAAAACAGTTGTCTAAATTGGATTGTTTAAATCAATGGGACTATTATCTTCAATGAGAGGAATATCCTTGACAGCGGTTGTAATTACTTGAGGTTCTCATAAATTGAAAATGGAATAAACCAGAGCAGAAAAGAAGACAATGAAAGAAAATTATATACATCGAATGTTGTTTCAGAAAGATTAAGAACTAAGACAACATAAGGCAAGGAAATAGGCAACTTAAGTTGCTACGACGTAAGTGTTGTTTATGGAATTATTTTTTAGAGAAAGCGCAACTTGGTTGCATTTCGAGAATAAGTGTTTACGTTTATTTACCACCAATTAAATATTTTAGCAGATCATGAAGATGACAGATGATTAAAATCATGGCATTAACAGCACATGATCTTCACGTTGCTTTAAAGTAAGTAACAAAGTATGCTACTATATCCTCAGATTGGAAATCTACTTGACTACATTTTACAATAATAATTTTATTAAAATAGTTTTAAGATAAAGTAAAAGGGGTTTTTTATTGTTGATGCCCAAAAATTGTTCGGATTGGACCAAAAACAGTTGCCTAAATTGGATTGTTTAAATCAATGGGACTATTATCTTCAATGAGAGGAATATCCTTGACAGCGGTTGTAATTACTTGTGGTCCACATAAATTGATAGTGAAATAAACCGAAGCAGAAAAGAGAACAATGAAAGAACATTAAACACAACAAATTTTGTTTCAAAAAGATTAAAAACTAAGGCTACATACTTTTGTGTTATACGTGAGGAAACAAAATAAGAAATGATACATTTCATAAGTTATCATATAGTTCAGCAACAAATTCCGAGACTACCACCTTTGGACGATTTTACACCGGAAAGGGGTGTCAAGCAATGAGTTATATGAGCGCATTTCCAGAGTTCTTTGTTAGATAACGCTCAGTAAAATGTAAACATTACACTTCCATTCTTCACTTTCTCCCTATTTTGATGAAAATAATTCCGCCCGGCGCATGCGTAAAAGCGAGGAGCGTTTCCGAATCCGTTGCTATACAATACTTGGGTTCATACATTGTGTGCTGATACGAAATTGAGAATCAATAAATACTTTTGTTTTTATTATGATTACAGAGATTGGCCAATTGGGGGAACAATGGTCCAATCTGGAAAACCAGATTCCTTATTTTAACCGATGACACAATTTTTAAGCTATTTTTCTATCTTAAGGGGTATTTCTTAAAAAAGTTAGTTACATTGCTTTCAAGATAAATAAACTATAGAAAAATTATACTACTTTTTATATTAAAATTACTTCTTTATAACTGCACATTAAAAGAAATATTCCGATTCTTCCCTTATGGGTACAAATTCAGCAACATATTCCTGTGTTTCTAGCAGTTATAGGTTCAACTTGGGAGAAGAATTCTTTTAAATACAGTCTCAAATACCAGATTTTATTCCATACATTTTAGAGATATCTCAAATGTTCCAAGATGTCAAAAATTCATTAATGGATGGCTAGGAAATGAGGGGGGGGGGCAATGTCCTTATCAAGAACTTCTAAACCACTCTTAATGCTCTATCGCTTATTTAGAACGTTGATTACTAAACATCGATTTATATCAAGCGAGGAACGTGTGAAATTCTTCGAAAGTTTGCTTTTCTATGTAAACTATGTGCAATAAGTACTACATTGCTCTCAATTTGTTTCTTCGATAAACATAGTTTATTTGGATTAGGAGGAATGATGTAGTTAAAAAAGGGAGAAAAGAGACTTAATAGTTTCCTGTCCTCTTCTTGTTAGTTAGCTAATTGCTTTTCCATTAATTATTTCCAGAGAACTTCGGTTAACTTTCGGTTATAGCTTAGAATCACGGTTGAAAAGGCTTTGCCAGAAGAATTGCGAAATGCAATTAACTTTAGTAAAAAAAAAACGTTACTTTCTTTAACTATACCCATTATGCAAATAAAAAAGTAGCATTTCAGAACTAAAGGTAATTTGCTTGTGTCTGCCAATCTTCATGAATGAGTGCGTGAAGTTACGGGTTGACAGAGGTTTCTACAGCGATGTTTAAGGTATGATTAAATACTGAATAATTTAAAGAAAGAAGTAATGAAAAAAGAGTCACTGCTTTTTCTTGAGTATGACTTTGATAAATCGATTTAAAACCAATCGCCACACAAGAAAAATATTTATTTCACGATTGAGAGCAGACAGGTTCAGGTTATATTTATAGAAGTAGAATTTCAAGTTTAACGATATAAACAAATGTTGCTGGAAAGGCAGTGTGTTGCTGTTAAGTCACCTCCATGTGCCGTTTAAGATTACAAAGTTGTAACCTTGACACCCATTCGTGATCAGTCGTTGCTTCTTGTTGAGGTTCTCCAACTCAAGTTCCAGTCCCTTTTCGGCTTTTCTCGTTGATCGTCTCTCCGTCGGGGAGCCTGTGTCGATCTGCTCTCTTGCCGCAGGTGGCTTCATTTGGCATCGAGCTGGCCCCCAGTAATACAAAAATATTGTTCAATATTGTACGATATTGAACAATAGTCGCAATATTTTATAATTTTGTACGATATTGAACAATATTCGCAATATTGTACGATATTGAACGATATTCGCAATATTGTATAATATTGTACGATATTGAACAACCTTCGCAATATTGCATAATATTGTACGATATTGAACAATATTCGCAATATTGTATAATATTGTACAATATCGTATAAAAACTAATATAATAGCCCAGATCTGTCTCTCACTGATCCGGTAACGCTGTCACGTGGGTTTGGTTTGGCTACGTGCCAAACTGACTCAGGCGATCTGTCTACGCCTATAAATAAACATGCTTCTTTTCTCTCCGTCATTAAAGAAAGCGCAAATACAATTTCTGTTATGGCGTCAACGAACTCAGACAGTTTTTTTTATTCATGCTGGATTGCAATAAATTTCAATAAAATGACCTCATCTGTTTCATTTCTTTTTCCCTAGGTAAAGTTATTTGTGAATACGAAAGTTTATGGCAATTGATTAATGGCGCTTTTTATGTATAAATTGAGCCGCGTTAATAGTTCTATTTCATTTTTATTATTTTCTTACAGTATTTATTTATTTTGCATTTAGTAATGCATTTTCTTTCTGTTAGTGCATTTTGCCATAATTTCACTCGGACGAAACGAAAGTAATTGTTAAAAGTAAGGTTATTATTAAATGAAGGTTAATGTCAATTGATTTATCAATTCTGTTTTCCATAATTTTTAAAAAAATTTATTAAGCACTCTGCCAATGTAAATAAGATTTTCTACTATAACTTTCGTTAGTAAATCTGTGATAGATAATGGGATATGAGATATGTTTGGAGGGATAGAAGCCCGTCTTGGAAGGGCACAAATCTTCTAGCATTATATAATTTCGAACAATATTGTACACTATCGAACAGCATATTGTGCTACCTGGGGCACGTCATCTGGCGGTAACAGATGGAGCAATTCCCACAATAGACGATAGCCTAATTGAAGATTTGATATAGTGTCCCGGCGGATACTCTGAGGGATGGGAAAACCTACCGGTTTTAATCGAAAACCGTTTTTTTTTGTTTCGGTTAACCGGTTTTTTGGCTATTTTTTTATCACGGTTATTACCGATTATTTATAAAAAATCAAATAACCGGTTAAAAAACCGGATCGGAATATAGGCTCGATTTGACTAAAATTTAGCAAATTATGAATCTTTGAATTTCATCATCTTAGGCCAATCAACGACAACCGCTTCCTCGAGGCGTCTGTTGGTTGGCGGAATACTGAAATAGACTTTATGAACAGATAAATATTCATCAATGGATTGATTTCCTGTAAAAACAATATCAATAAAAATTTTTATCTACGAACTGCGTTTGTTTTTTTCCTAAAAGAAACCCCCGAAAACCAATTATTTTGTGCGGTTATAACCGCCAGGTTAAATCGGCGGTGAAAAAACCTTAATAACAGAAAACCGGTTATTTCCACAATAACTGCCATCCCTAATACTGCGAAAAGCATTTTGTGATTTTAACTTTTATTGCATTAACTAACACAGCTTTTCCATTCTTTTGAAAGATCTTTAATGCTAAATTAATAAAATCAACTGAAGTGCTCTCTAATCAATTTGAAATAATAATTTAAACTTCACATTGAGCATTTTTTACTGCGGATGGGCGAAGCGTAGCGTTATTTTTCTTCATAAATTAAGGGCCAGATATATAGACCAACTTATATAAAAATTCCTGTTAAATGCCATTTATATTTACAAAGATATCGGCATTGCAAGAGCTAAATTGCTTTTGTTCTCTAAGAGAAACAAAATTATGAGGGTTCTTGCACGAATTGATACTTTTTAAAATTAAATCCTCAAAAGTAAGATTAAATTTTCTGAAGGTTGAATATTCAGAATACTTACGTAAACAGCAGAACCCCGCTAATCCGAACTAATTGGGACCGGGCCTGTTCGGATTACCCGAAATTCCGATAAAAATAGAAAAGAAAGAGATGTGTGTTATAAAAATGTAAGTTATAAGTACTCAGTACTACTATTTCCTGAATTCTTTTATTTGAAAGCAATAGAAAGAGAATATGTCTCTCCTTTTCATTAGAATAATGGATGTGCTCCTGTATGAAGTGACCTTATCTTACGGCGAACTCAAAATTATGCATGCTGAAAAAGTACTTTTTTGTTTTTAGTATGTATATTTAAATCTTTTCAGGTAATCTTTTCAATTACATATAATTTTCGAAAATAAAATCGGTTCGGATTAACCGGAATTTTGGATTAGCGGGGTTCTACTGTACTTATAAATTAAATACATATTTTAAATTGCATTTCGATGATAACTTATTCGGAGGAAAAATAGCCGTTACTGTTCATTGGTTCCCCAGTCAAAAAAGCATTCCGATGTATAAAAAAAATCAATTTCACTTTTTCCCAACATTTCAACGCCCTCCTATTGACAATGTACAACTTCAAATAAGAAAGATGTCACTATCAAGGCACAAAATGACTGCCTGCCTAAAAGTGTCATGATTCCTAAAGTTTTAAACTTTTTTTTTCATTTACCCTGCAAGTGCTATTTTTCGCTAACTAAATGGATAGCTACTGGATACTTTACGGCGCCACAATCACCGTAAAGTATCCAGTTTTAACTATTTTCACGTTTCCACTATAGCGAATAGCAGACGCCATTTCGGAAACAAATGATTCTCGCTGATACGTGAACATACATCCATTAAATAGCTGCAGTTAACAAGTAATAGCTGTCATTTACTTTGGAAAGACATAAAATAAAGAGTTAATGGGCTCTGGTAAAAAATAACAGCTCTACTGTCCTTCTTCATTGTAAAAAAAGCGCTGAAAACCCCAAGTGTGTTTTAGGTAGTTTTTAATTACTTTCCAGGAAAAAAGCATTTAAATTTGAAAAATCATGAAAACGGATACTTTGTTTAGTTATGGAATTAAAGATGGTGTTAAATTGCTTATTACCTTCACAATTAATCAGCTCGTTTACACTTTTCAAACGTAGTGTTGTAAAATAATAACGAGTCTTCACATTTTGATTTAAAAGAAATGTAATATCAAGGCTAAAAACGAATAGTTATGTTAGGGACACTTTTTTCCACTGTTTTTTGAAACAAATTCTTTTTAGCTGAATTACTTAATGAATGCTTTTTTTTTATTAAAACATTTTTTGTGATTACGTAAAATGGGTGTGAAAATTGAACCATGGCATCTGTCAATACTTAAAAAATTAATTAAAATTAATGTAAATTTTGTGAGTTAAAGATATTTTAGAGGAAAGCACTTAGTATACAGGGTGTATACAAAGTCTCACTGCAAATTCAAACGAGCGTGAATTATTTCCCTGAGACTTTCCCGTATACTTCCTAATAAATGTGTCATCTCCCACTAGAAAATTACTCATGTTAGGCGCCACCCTTACTCAGATTTTTATTGCCTTGAAATCCGAACCCAGGGCAAGGGAGAAGAGTGTCAATATATGTTGAAGCGTCACCTCTCTCTTTTCCGATTTTGCATACAGTCTGTGCTAATAATAAAGGAGTCTGGGTTTCTCTACAGGGAAGACCGTTGGTCCTCCAGCAATGAAATTCGAAACATATATATATCTTGGACGGTAGGATTATGCACCTCACAGAGAGTTTTTTGAAATTTCAATTATAATTTTCGTTAATTAAAATTTAAGATAAATTTTAGCGATGTTTGAGATAACTTCCGAAAATGCATATTGTACTCAAAAATAATTTTTACACCACCTGAAAATGAAAAAAAATTCTTTTAAAGGATATCAATTAAGTTGCACAAGCTCATATTCTAAACTTGAATATTCGAATAATAATCACCGAACTGTAATTTAAATAATGTATTTATCTTATAAGTATACAAGAGGATTCAGGATATTCAACTTTTATAAAATTCAATATTATTGTCCGAAGATTCAAGTTTAAAAAGTTTAAGTTTGTGCAAGCAACCTCACCATTTAGCCTCTCTTAGAATGTACCGAAATTCTCCAATTTGCAATGAAAAAATATCTTCCTGAATATTAATGGCATTGAACTGGAATTTTTATATAAGTTGTCCTATATGTCTAGCTCCTAAGTCATGAAAGTAAAATTACGCTACATTTTGCACATGCGAAGTAAAATATCATTTACTAAAAATACTCATATTTCCTTTAATATTCAAAGTATTTAGTTCAAATTAAATACAATGCTTCTCTAACATATTTTCACTTATTCAGTAAGTTTCGTAGAATATTGTTTAAAACTCTGCAAGTTATAAGCAAAAAACATGCGGAAAAATTTGAGATTTTTTTACGAAACATTTATATCTTCCCGAATATTCGAAAATACAGGTAAATATTATGCACATCAAATACAACCATCAGCTTTCTTTCAAACGAGATGAGTCGAATTTTTTTGTCTTCATCACTTTCTGGTCGGTCCCCTAAATACTTTCGTGATCGAATCTTCACTGTAAAATGTGAGTTCAATTCTAATCTTTACATGTTCGAAATTCTAAGAAAATCCATGCAGATTTTCGGGGGATATTCGAAAGAATATGCTAATTTTAAAGTGTCCTCAGTATATTGGCCACGCAGATCGATTTCTCCCTCTTTTCTTAATGCACTAGAGGCCTAAAATTTTGTATATTTATTGGGTCTTGACGAAAATGCAATATTTTAATAATTTTAGAGCTCTCAATTGTCAATTTCTTAAAAAAAAAATCGCAAAATTACGTTTGCACTCGGTAGGTTTCAGTGGCTCCATCTATAGTATT
This sequence comes from Araneus ventricosus, assembly GCA_013235015.1. Lineage (NCBI taxonomy): Eukaryota > Metazoa > Arthropoda > Arachnida > Araneae > Araneidae > Araneus > Araneus ventricosus. The sequence goes on along the minus strand of BGPR01003123.1, from coordinate 41,502 downwards.
TTTGAGAACTAAAAGACTTTATACAGTATTTTAAATGTTTCAGTAAAAATAATAATAACTATATCCTATTATAGATCTTTCTAAAGAATTATTGCTGGAATTAGTTGAAGAAAAATTAATTTAAGTTCGAAATATATTTTGTAATGTCAGAATTTGTGATCTATTTTTGAATGACTTCTTAATGCACTAGAGTTCTGAAATTTTGTATATTCATTGGGTCTTGATGACAGTGCAATATTTCAGTAATTTTAGAGCTCTTTTCAATAAAATAATTGCTGGAATTAAATCATGAAAAATTGATTCTAAAATCCCAAAATATTTATAATGCTGAATTATGACATAAGTTAAAGACTAAAAACTAGAAAATATTAAATATAAAAAAATCGTAAAAGCGTGAGGCGCTGAAAACAATGGGAGAAAGATATAAAACCTGCGCCTCACGCTTTTACGATTTTTGTTTTGATCTCCAGATTTTTGAGAAAAAATTATTATTTTTGTTTTTTAAATGCATTAGTAAAAGTGCTTTGTTTTAAAGTTTTTTTTAATATTTATTTCTATTCTATCTCATAATAATTAAGAACATATATTAAAAGTCACGAAAATAAATATCAATGCTCTATTTAAACAAATATATTTAAGATTTTACAGTAATCGATGTTCTGTAAAGTAATGTATGTTCGATTCATTCTAATTTCAGTTCAACACTGTTACAGATAATACAGTTTTTCCTCTTTAAAGCGACCAGGGACCTTCAAAATCATTTTTTTTTAATTTTCAACTCATCAATTTGAAATTTTGCAGACGTTAATAAAAGCACTATAGAAGGAAACACATAAAATTTCACTGCAATATATTTATTTATTTCTGAGTAATGGATATAAATGTAATTTTATCCATGATAAGTAATGGCCTTTGTGTTAAATGTTCCAGGCGCTCAAAAATTACTCGAAATCACTCAAATTTTTATTATTAGTTACTCTAACCAGTTTAAAAAAGGAATTGGGATTCATCTTTATGTTTAAGAAAGGAATTTCAAAATGAACGTTCATAATAACTCGAAATTATTGTTATTTTTAAAAAATATGCCCAATATTTGATATGGAAGAAAATATTTACAATTTAACAGCAAAATAATTTCAATATGAATACCACAAATTCTTCTCCATATATGTTTTAATACTTATATAAAATATCTTGAAATTTGAACAAAATTTGAAGCACCTGGAACATTTACCATAAAGACCATTAATTGTTATTAAACATTACATTTACACCCATGACTCAGAAGTAAATAAATATAAGTCAGTGAAATCGCGTGCATTGTCTTATATAGTACTCCTAGTAATGCCTGCAAAATTTCAAATTGATTAGTTGAAAATTTTTAAAAAAATGAATTTGAAGGTCCCTTCTCGCCTTAAACACGTAAATGTTAAAGAATGTATATAAAGTCATCAAAATAAACACCAACGCCTTATAAAAACTGCAGAAGGTGTAATAAGTTTAACTAAACAAGTTTTTGCAATGTAAAGATAAATTTTATTCAATTATTTATCAATTAATTTACTTGTATTTAACAAATATATCAGTAAATACAATTGTAAGAATATTCTTTTTTTAAATTTCACCTAATTTTAGATTTTGATAGCTGTTTATTACTATTATTTTTGCATTTTACATTACGTTCCTAATAGGGAAGCTGGGCTTGTGAGGGCAATAAAAACTCAATATTTCAGTTAAGATTTATTTTCCCGATGCACTTCACTACTTCTAATAATAGTATAAAAAATATTGCCACGAAGAAAAATTCAATTATAGGAAATAATTTGGTTTATTAAAAAAGTGCATGCCAAAGGAAACAAAAGAAGCACTGGTATCAAGCACAGAGAAGTAGAATACTACTCTTTCTCTGTGGTATCAAGCTTGAAAGCCAAAAAGACTAAACAGAAAGAAGAGTTGAAAATAAATAAAATATATTCAGAGAACTAGCCCAAGCGCTTAAATTTTAACATCACATGGAAACTTCTAGAACTTCTTTAAATGGAAAAGTTTACACATTGCTGCCAGTAGATTTTAATAACTTATAGAAAACTAATTAAATAATGAATGCTACATTTTTAGTTCACGCGCACCTAATTTTTATAATTTGAAAGCAAGGAAAGTTAAGAAGTTTCTTTCTTTCTTTTTTTTAATGTGGCAATATTATTTTAAAAAATGCGACTTAGATATTAATGGGTTAATTCACAAGTCCTTAAATGAATTTTCAGAAGCTACAGAAGTTATCAACTTTACTAAAAGATTTATCAGGCATCACATCGGAAGTTTTTCAGCACAGAAAACTTAATAATGTGGCTTTGATAACAAGGAGTCGTCTTATATGAATTAAGACCATTTATTTCTTTTTATCTTGTTCGGCAATTATTGAGAAACGAAAATTTATGTCCTGATCTTCTGCGATGTATTAACAAGAATCACACCAAATAACATCAATAGTGTAAAAAAAAACAAAATATTTTGTTTTCTTTTCTTCATCTCGTAGTAATTTATCCTTATCTTTCCTTCAGAACAAGAATTATCTTTTCTCCCTCCCCCCTACAAGCTTTGTGACCGCATTTAAGTGGAATGAGTTTTTACTTTCTCGTATACGAAGTATACAAAGAGAAAGTATTGCAATCGTCAAAAAATTCGAACTCGAGATTTTGACGGATCTCCACGTTTCAGACCTCCCTGAGTCCGAAAAACACAATTTTGGAATTATGTCTGTCTGTGAACACGATAACTCAAAAACTATTAGAGCTACGGGGATGAAATGTGGTATGTGGTCTTTACACATAATTTGTAGGTTTCTATCAAATTTTGGACAAAATCCGTCAACGGGAAGTCTGTCTATTTGTATGTCCGCGGTCACGTGAACGCTATAACTCAAAAACTTGAATAGCTAAATGGATAAAATTTGGTACACAGTTTTATCGTTATGAATGTAGGTCCGTATAAAAGTTTGGGCCAAATCTATCAAAAAGAGGCGTTCAAATTGCATATTCAATTTCTTTTAATCCGATTCTCATGCGCATGCGTATTGGCAGTAATCTGTTATTGTTGTACATTTTATTTACAACAATAAATAATGTTTTCAAGCATCAATTGTTAACATTTTTTTATTGTTGTAAATCAAACCGATCTCATTATTTCAGCAAATCTTTTATTCACGCGCTTTTGCAATTGTTACGATTGTGGTAGTATAAATTGTTTTCTTGGGAATTCAATTCCAAAGCAGAATTTTCTCTTTAGTATTCATTGCATTGCCTATTTTATCGCGCCTGCTTCGAAGTAATATTTTTTTGAAACGTGGCAACAGATATTTGATTTCAGGTTTGTTTGTTTTTTTGTTTTACTTTCTCGTATACGAAGTATACAAAGAGACAGTATCTCCACTACGAATCTCCACTTAGAAAGTATACGAGAAAGTTTAGGGGAGACCACTCTCGCTGGTTTCTATTGGTGTAGTAGTTAGCCAGAATTAATTGTTGGATGTTCGAATGCTCCTTCATTACTTTCTCGTATACGAAGTATACAAAGAGAAAGTATTGTAATCGTCAAAAATTTCGAACTCGAGATTTTGACGAATCTCCACGTTTTAGACCTCCCTGAGTCCGAAAAACATAATTTTGGAATTATGTCTGTCTGTGAACACGATAACTCGAAAACTATTAGAGCTACGGGGATGAAATTTGCTTTGTGATCTTTACACATAATTTGTAGGTTTCCTTCAAATTTTGGACAAAATCCGTCTACGGGAAGTCTGCCTGTCTGTCTGTCCGCGGTCATTCGAACACTATAACTCAAAAACTTGAATAGCTAGATGGATAAAATTTGGTACACAGTTTTATCATCATGGATGTAGGTCCGTATAAAATTTTGTGCCAAATCCGACAAAGAGTTGACTGTCTGTAGGTTGTTTTACTCAAGTTAGTATGGTTGGCGTTTGACCTTGGCGGTCTACGAAGGAAATTGTAGCGAGCCGCAAATACGTGATTCGGAAATTATGGCAACCCGAATCGAAACTTCTTTCTGACATTTTCCAGATGGAAGGTATGGTAAAATCTTGCGTGATATCTGTAGTAAGATTTTTTTACTCAAAAACGTTAAATAAAGTTGGGGTACCTCAGCGCGCTTAAAAATTGAGAACATACGCAATTCTTTTTGCAAAATATTAAGTTTCAGGAATTCATGAATTTGATATGTTTCATTGCAAAACACCATTCATAATTTTTTTCTCAAAATAACTAGGCCTCGGGTAAATACCCCAAGAATATTTACCTACTGGGTGTTTATCCACACCACATTACTGGTCGAATGCGAGAAAGTTTCGGGGAGGTAACTCCCACTTTTTTTTTTTTTTTGCAAAGAAATTGTGCTGTCATAGCTATTGCAACTGAAAATATTCATTTAGTGGTATAGTGCAGTGAAAAACGTTTTACAGGAAACTGAGGAGATTTAAATATGTTTCCGTGTAAATGATGCATGAGGAGAAGAAAGCTCATCAATATTTTCGATATAACGTCAAATTTTAATTATTCGATTTCCTGCTAAATTTTCATTTATACACAGCAAAGTAACAAACGGCGTTCCTACGGATGTGCTAAAATTTAAGCTTTTATAATACAGAAAATGCTCTTATAGTTTGATAATTATCTTAGATTAAAACACGGAAAATATTTTATCTAAGCGATATTTAAAAACCCCGAAAGCTAAATTTCCCTTAAGTAGTTAATTATTTTTGAAGAATGAATTAAAATTTAATTAAAAGCTGCTACTGGAAAGAAGAGGAAAATAAATTAAAATTGTTTGAAAGATCTGTAAGATCTGTTAGCATTGAATAGGTATAAGAAGATTGAAACAAAATATTATCTTCTAATATTTGCTGACTGTATATCAGCTTTCACTTTTATTTATTAAATTAAAGCATTTTTACATGAAAAAGTTATATTATATTAAATTTTATATATATAATATCTTTATTCACTGATAAAATTGATTTTAAAATCTTAGCTAACTTTAGAAAATCCTTCGCTAAATTTATACAGCCCTTCCATCACGAATACTAAATGTTCTGCCTATACATGAGAAATGGAAGCATAGTTTTTAAATTAATAAAAAAAGTACTGTTTAACACTTTCAAGTTCATTAAATGTTTCTTTTTGAAAATTACTAAATTTATTTCAAAAACAAGTTTTAGACATGTAGCAAATCAAGAATATGTAAACGAAAAAATTTCGCATTTTTTATTTTCAAGAAAGTTTCACAGTGAAACTAATGAGCGGTAACGGGTTATTTTCTCTCCGAATAGGTTATCATCGAAATGTAATTTAAATTATGTATTTAATTTATAAGTATACGTAAATATTCAGGATATTCAACCTTCATAAAATTCAATATTACTTTCGAAGATTCAATTTTAAAAAATATCAATTTGTGCTAGAACCCTCATCATTTTGTTTCTCTTAGAGATCAAAAAGCAATTCGGCTCTCGCAATGCCGCTATTTTTGTGAATACTAATGGTAGTGAACTGGAATTTTTTTATAGGTTGCTTATATATCTGGCACTTAAGTTATGAAAGAAAAATTGCACTATTTTTCGCCCATGCACAGTAAAAAAAATGATCAATGTGTGGTTTCAATGCGAAACCAATGAACGCGAAATGGTTAATTAGTTGTGGCGAAACCTTCACTAAAAATTTCCTTATGCTTCACAGTATTTGTTAGCAAAATATGAAGAAAATCTATTTCATTGTTTGGATTTCTATACCTTTCAAAAAAATAGGAGTTGCATTTTTATTTATACAGATATGTAGTGGGCGAATCGTAACACAAACTTTGCTTGACAGGAAAGTCGGTAGATTCTCCAAGCTTTGAATGAAGACCTTATTAGCTATTCCGTTTATACCTAAAAGTGTTCTGTCTTCAAATGTCATCTTCTGCGAGGAAATCGTGCACTATATTCTGTAGCTTCAAGAAATAAAAACCCGAATTTCCTTTCGAGTCTTTTATATGCTTTTCGAATTTCTGCGAGGGCTGTCTTTGGAAATGAGTTTTGACTGATATCAAAAGGTGTAATAATATCTGAAATATACGATTCATATTTCTGGAACATGAACAGCTATGATGCCTTGTATGTTTGTACCGCTTTTCCCATATGTTATGCATTCGTAGATATGCAAATAAACAGAATTAGCCTATACTTTTCAACAACAGTTAGAATAAATTTAAGTGTAAGGGAGAGGTAGACAGACATTATTAGCGTCAATATTTGCATGACATGGAAGCAAGCATCTCTCACAAGCTTTTACAAGAACTAACCCGAATTTTCTTTCGAGTCTTTTATATGCGTTTCAAATTTCCGCCAGGGCTGAATTGAGTTTTGACTGATATCAAAGGGTGTAATATCTGAAATATACGATTCATATTTGTGGAACACGAAAAGTTATATGCCTTGTATGTTTGTACCGCTTTTCCCATATGTTATGAATTCGTAGATATATAAATCAACAGAATTAGCCTATACTTTTCAACAACAGTTAGAAGAAATTTAAGTGCAAGGGAGAGATAGACAAACAATTTTAATTTCAATATTTACATGACTTGGAAGCAAACATCTCCCACAAGCTTTCTCAAGAGCTAATGCTATCTTTATACGTACTTTTCTTATATTGAAGAGATTACCATTTTTCTTTATATTTTAACCCTTTATAAGGCAGTGGTAAGTATACTTACTACCAAATTCATTAACTTTTAAATGAATTTTTTAAAGTTTCTCATAAGTTCTCGCCAATTTGTTCGATAAAACAAAAACTTAGGTGTTCCAGTTTCTTTTCTCAAACCATAGCAAAGTATCTGAACTTGATAATTAATTATTAATTATCAGAATTAATTAAAAATTAATTTAATCGAATAAGCTAAATGATTTTCTTTCCTTAAATGAATCTCAATCCCAATTTCACTATACTGCCCTCCTAAGCTTAAAAGGCATATCTCAATTTTCAGATTTTTCCTACTTAGTAACGTTTGTGAGCAGCTCATAAATACTATATTTTTTCTTCAGTGATTTTCTACTACTTCTTAATAAGATACGTCCTTTTGAAGGCGCAGGGAAATGGGCTGTGGTTGGCAAGGATAATTGGACCCCCTACTGCGCTTATATCCTAAGCGATATCAGGACCTCGCCTCTCCTCAAAAGATGCCAACCGCTTCAGACCGGTTTTCGTCGCTGTTAAGGGGGAATTTTTAGACCGCCTCTCTCGGTGTGAGAAGGTTAAAGAGGACTCTGAATAACACCATTCTCCTTCCTTAATATAGCACAGACTCATAAGACACAGACTCGGAAAATATTGCATAATTTGCACTAACAAAGAGCGTGAAGTACTTATAAACTACTCAAAATACAATCTTTAAACGTTGGGCCTACTTACAATATATGATCAAAAGCATCCGGGCACTTTCAGATTTTCACGTTTTTTAGAATTTCTCCTGAAAGGCTAAACCAACTGCCCTTCAACTTCGAATATGTAAAGAATAGACTCTAAATCACATTTTGTAATGAAGATTTGGTCACCAGGGCAATTAGGGGGGCACCAGAAAGGGATGAAGGTGAAAATGAAGTTTGGCCCATCCAATTTTACAGAAAGCTGAAAACGAGATGGAATTTTTATCAGTGGTAATGCTTGATGTTCATATCATTTACACGTAAAAATATGAGAGTTTTTCAAACACATGGATATTTTTAAAACTTGAATCTTCGGATAGTAATCGTCGAACTGCAATTTACATTATAAATTGTATTTATAAGTACGCCTGGGTATTCAGCATGTTCAATCTTTATTAAGTTCTATAAAAATATTCGAAATTTTATTTTGTTTCTATTAGAAAGAAGCACAAATTCCGTTCACTACAATGCCGATATCTTTCTAAATCCTAACGGTATTCGACTGGAATTTTTATATAAGTTGCCTTACATACCTGGCTTTGAAGTTATGAGAGGAAAAATTGAGCTACGTTCCATACATGCGCAGTAAATATTATTTACTACAAATACACATATTTTCTCTATTTTACAAAGTATTTATTCCAAAGTTTTACACTTTGCTTCTCTAACAACTTGTCATATTTTCTGTAAGTTTCCTACAATTTGCTTTAAAACTTTGGATGTTATAGGCAACAGACATGCGAAAAAAGTTGGGATTTTTTAAGAAAACCTTTATATCTTCCGAATATTGTGCTGTGTTTACGAAAATGCATGTAAGTATTATGAGCATTGAACATAACCATTGATGAAAGTTACATCTCGTTGTCAGCTTTCCGATTCAGGATCAAACTCCATTTTCGCCTTCATGCCTTTCTGGTGCCCCCCCCCACTAATTGCTCTAGTGACCGAATCTTCACTATAAAATGTGATTTAGAGCATATTCTTTACATGCTCGAAGTTCAAGGGAAGTTACTTTAGCCCTTCCGGAGAAATTCGAAAAAATGTGAAAATGCGAAAGTGTCCTGATACTTTCGATCATATAGTGTGTAAATCAATCAGGAGCACATGCAGAGTGTCTGAAGAGAGAAGCTAATTGCACAACTCGCCATCTTTGGTCACTTTCAAGAATACGTATTTTAATTCAAATGTGCAATATTATCATATAAACAAAAATTCATTAACATATATACATTTAAATACGAATAATCTGCTTTTGAACTAAACATGAAGACGAAAATTGCGGTTCTACAGCGTATAGGGTTAAATAATCAAATAGCTGAGCAGGCAATTGATATCCTCACTACCTGAGTAAGCTACAATCTGTATCTTCCGTAAGGAAAACGATAATAATGCATGTTTGGATGCTTTAAAATTTTGAACTTTTTTAATGTATCTGATAATGAACTAGTATCTATTTTGTGAAGCAACACATTAATATATTTTTTAAATTAATGTATATTTTCACAGATTCAAATCTTCACAATACATTGAATATTCAATAAAACAATATTTAAAGATTTATGAATTTTATTAAATTATAAATCAAATGATGCTCGATGTGTTTTAGTTTTAAATAGGATAAATTTGCAGGAGATTCTTGACTCTTAACATGCAGTAAATAATTGTATTTGCAATTCTGTTGTGCTTTGGTATCTCATTTAAGATTTAATTTTTTTAAAATTATAAACACATTTGCCACACTTTTAATTATGCATTCAATTGTTTTTTGTAACATCATCAAACCCTCGCTCCAAAATTGGCAGTGATGAATTAAAGTAAACGCCCTCATTTCTATTGGGAGGTTGCAACTTTGAACCCGTTCATCTGTGTTTTATAACAGCAGTTGCTCGGTGTATATTATTGGTATGTTCTTATGTTTTATCATATTCTGTTATTTCATGTCCTTCTGTTATATTATGTTCTACCGTTATATTATGTTCTACTGTTATATTATGTTCTTCTATTATATTATGTTTTTCTGTTATATTTTGTTCTTCTGTTATATTTTGTTCTTCTGTTATATTTTGTTCTTCTGTTATTTAATGTTCTTCTGTTATATTACGTTATAACTCTTGCAGGTAAATTTTTTGCCTTTTGTAGTGCTTTATTAATAAAATTTCGCTTATACCTATCTAACCGATAGGGAGCTGTTCTGGCTCTGAGTTCAGGAGTATGCGTGTTGAAATGGGAAATGTACTTCAGTATGCTTTACTTATGCAGTATTCACAACTTTAAGGGCACTAATATGTAAGTAAAGTTCTGAATAATTCCAAATCATCAGATTAAGAAGCAAACAGCTTGAATTTAAAAGCTTAATTTTCAATTCTTGAAAATAATATCCCTTATTTTAATTGATAAAAAACTTAAATATGTCATAACTTAATTCCCAAATTCGTATTAATTGTGTAAGTTTTATTTTTCTTAGAAAAGAGGCATCTTTAATTCATAAGAAAGCTAAAACTAACAAAAAAAGACACCACAACGTTAAACAAAAACTCTCTTCATGTTTTTTCCTTCAGTTCTCAACTTTCCTCTAAAGCGTCTTTTAAATCAAAACATGAAAAAATACTCGTAAAGGAACAATAACTGTAAAAGAAAAAGGGAAGATTAATTTCAGAAGGTAATAAACAGTTTAACACCGCCCTAGACTCCATTAATTATGCAAATTAAAGCTTTCAGAGATTTCTCACCTTTAAACGTTTTTTTTAACAAGTAATTAAACGCTAATGCATCGCAGGCATGGTATTTTGCACCGACTTTTAACAAAAAAAGTATCCCATCTACGAGAATCTCAACAATTTATTTTATCAGTTTAGAATATGAATATTAGTTCCTGCTTTCTGATTACTGTTGCTAATGGATATCCATGTGTAATAATAATAATTTTTTTTCGATTTCTATATTTGGAATAAAAAAAGAGAGAATCGTCGCTTAACATGCAACACCACCTATTTCATTTTTTTGAAATTTCAAAGAGGAAGAAAATACTCAATTTTTCGCTACCAATATTTTTGAATTTTTTTAACATCGGATATGAAATGAGACTGCATGTTCCTAACAAATGTGATTGGTTGCGAAAAATTCAGTTTCTTTCTTTCTCTTTGAAATATCAAACAATTGAGCTAGATGATGTCGTTTGGTAGCTGTTCAAACCCGAGGCAATTTTTTTTCTTCTAGCTCCTTTAAAACCGGGACCTTTTGGGAGGAAGCGACATGAATTGGACTCTTCCAACCTGGGTAGTCTTTAACACACCACACCACAAGATATTACGCAAGTAATGAAAAATAAGACATTTCATATATTATACAGCACTCCTTTTGAGTTAAATATAAATTACATTTTAATTAAATAAGTTAATTTCTTACATGCAAAAGTCTAAATTTCATTTAAATTGAGAAACTTTACATATTTGCACATATTGAAAAATAATAGTTGATTATATGTTAAAATTAGGTAACTAGGAATTGGAGTATCAAGGTTAAGCACAGAGAAAGTAAACGCTAGACTCGGTTCACAAGATGCTACAACTCACTAGATTGATGTGGGTTGATACTTATCTATCATGGAGTGATCAGGTTTCTATAGAATAACTAGGTATTTTTATGAAAAACCAGTTTCATACTTTAAAGAAATAACATATGCTTCGTAAATTTTATCAAAGTGAGCAATTCCACATTTTTGCATTCTTCAGTGAATGTCGATTAAGGAAATACTTCAGGTAAGTGGGGCCAATGTATGGTTAACTCTTTAATCAGGCGTCTCTTTTCTTCCAGTCACTTTTAAAACAGGGGCGTTTCTGGGAGATAAGAGTGATGAATTAAAGTCTCTCAATCCTGGGGTCATTGTACCACCCCACTGCACCCCTGACTATATACCTTCCCTTAGGCTCGCGGAACTATGGCGCTGTTTGCAGTGGACCCCCCCCCACTCCGGCTTATCTCCTAAAGCAGTCAAGACCTCCCCTCCCCTCAAAAAGTAACGCCTCAGGGCCAGCTTTCGTCGGGTTAAGGTATCCAAATGTGTTCTAGTTTTTTGAAAAATAACTATATATATTTTTTAATGTTATCTCAACTGCATATATGTTTTAAAACTATGAAAAATATTGTAGAATTAACTTTTAAAATAATATTAAAAAAAAACTTGAGAAATTTGAAGAAAAAATACTAAAATATTTGCCTCTTCTGATGAAATCATATTTTAAATATACATAAATACTTGAGGATACATTTTCATTACAGTTGATATCGTTTGTTAAAATATTTCTTGAGCTTCAAAATAGTTTTGGGAGTCATACTGAACATAGTTACTAAACTGTATTTTTCATAAAAATGCTTTCCAGTTTATATTTAAACTGTAAAAATATTACTTGGTTACAAATTATTAGTTTTTTAAGGAGAAACATCAAAGCATATTGAAAACAATCTCAGAAAATTTCATATCAATGACTTGAATAACGTTTGAGAAATCGATTGTTACGGTCGACAGTTTTCCGCAAAATATCATTTCTAACGCCATTTAAAGTTTTCATGCAACAAAAAAATAGCACTACAGTTCAGGTAATAAAACAGCTGCCTCATTTTGAATTCACGTAGAGTAAAAATCAGGGCAGTTTTTAGAAAGCTTATTAAACAGGCTACAAAGTAGAGATGAAAATGTTTGATATTTCTAAAAGCGACGATTTTCAAAAGTCGACCTGAGGATTTTACAGACCGTCGGTGTGAA
>BGPR01003123.1:0-20438 GCA_013235015.1 Araneus ventricosus | reverse complement strand
AGGTATTTCTGAATACATTTCAAATAGCCTCATATATTCCACACCTCGATTATAGGAAACAATTGAAATTAGGGTCTTACATCAGGCTCTTTCTCAAACTGAGAGGTATCGCCTTACGGATTGTTTATTTAATGCTTAGGATAAATTGACTTACGCTTCTGGTATAGAATTCTAATTACAGTACAGTTTGAGTTCCTATGAAACCGTTATTCCGAATTCTACTGATTATTTAAGTACACTTTAAAGTTTCACATCCTCTAAAATTGCATTTGTCGATCAGAAACTGTTTGAAATTAGTCGGCCACCATCAATTTGATTCTGAAACTGGGAAGTATTTGATCACCAAATGTTTGTTTAAAGCTTCGTGAACAGTTGGTGAATTCTTCCGCCTTTGACTTCCAATTCATTAGTTAATCAGAATTAAATTTTAATTCATTAGAATTAAATTTTAATTCATTAGAATTAAATTTTAGTGATGGTGGATTTATTCGGAATTATATGAACTATATTGGCTGTATAAAACTTTCCAGTTAGATGAAAAATCCTTTAGGACTATCAGAAATTAGCTTTTCTAAAGTTGGTTTGGATGTGTTGTTTTTTGGAATCATAACTTTGATGATTTCTCAAGATATCATTGGGAATTGTTATCCGAAGAAAACAAGTTTTATGTGGTCTAAAAATTGACCTGCTTATTTAAGCTTTATTCCTGTGTTAAGAGCATCACTTTATACTTCGGGAGGATCGATTTATTGTAAGAGTTTTCACTCCAATATATTTCCCAATAAATATAAAAAACATTTTATAGTATCATTTTGTAACTCCTAATAAAAAGGGAGATTCATGCAAATATTCTACACAAGTGGCGAGATTCTTTATCCTTTAAATAACGCGACTTAAAGTATTGAGTAAAAGATGATAAAATTTCGTTCTTTTGTCACAAACAATGTGCACCTCTGAATAGAAATAGTGTTCTATAATATACGGATGGCTACTTCAGAAGTTCCATAAATTCTATGATGTTTCTGGCAGCAATAAACGAATTCAACTTTCCAGCGATTCAGACTTTGAAGTTGAAATCTTGCTGCAAATAATTTGAAATCTATACATTATTACGATAAGGAAACACACAAATAAGCATCAGCCATCTTTATGAAAGATCATTTCGCGGTTCGTCGGTTTTAATATTGAAAGAGAGGATCGTCTGGAAATTATTAAGGATTCCTATATTATAAATTCCATTTCATCGAAAGGGAAGGGAGTGAGAACCCTATTGGCTTACCCTGAGTTTAAAATGAGGTTCAAAATCCACCAATAATTAGCAACCGTCTTCATGGAAGTTCATTTCCCGGTCCGTCAGTTTAATTTGTAAGATAAGATCGTGTGGAAATTATTAAATACGTTTAGAGATTTCTATATTATAAATTCCGTTTGATCGAAGGGAACTTGAATAAGAACTCTATCGGTTTGTCCTGTGTTAAAAATTGGATACTTTTCACTTACAGGACTTCCTCTATGTGGGTTCTTTACCCCATGTGTCCGCAATAAATTGACTTTCGTCTCAAGTTTCGAATGTTATTTGGGCTTTAATATCAGTTTCAGTGAGTAGTTAGTCGGTTTTCTATTAGAATCATAGATGTTTAAAAGTATTTACCTTGAAACGGTTTGTTGATCTAGTCGGTAGTTGTGCGTGTCTTTGTCTTAGTGGTTCAAATAAATATTTGCACTTTATTTATCTGTTGAAGAATAGTATTCAAATAACTGTATTAATAACAACAAAAATCTTTAAAGAATATTTTTCTTAGAGGGAATTTTAAAACGATTTGATATCAATACGCTGTTCATCGAATTGGAAATCAAAATTCATATTACAAAATGTGGAAACGAAAATGCAATGAATTACAGAATGTGGTTTAACAACAAAGTAGATTGATTAGCTTGAAGCAGCAACTCGTAACGCAGGAGAACAGAAAACTTGCCCACAACTTAGGGGACTCAGTATTTATACCCTGAATGCATATTCCAGAAACATCCAGTTAGAATTTTAAATAAAGATCTAGAATTGCCTGGAAAATAAATAAAGACTAAATAACATTTTGAATTAAAAACCAGTCCTTGGATTAAGCTACTGTGGCCTGGAAGCAGCCTTCAGTGCTCCATCACTTGAACCACGGAGGCCTCGGATAAGATTTCTTTGTGTGGTAATATTTTTTTCTTATTTTTGAGAACTTTGAATTTACCCCAACTCATTTCATTTTTTAAAAAATGTTTAGGATTTGCTCAGGAATATTTAACAAACTCGTGAATCAGGATGTGTAAAATTTCGACAAAATTAAGCACCAGAAGCAAACACTATGCTCTTTTAACAAAAAAAATGGTCAAAAATTTATTTAGTAAGTAAAGCACACAAACACAACATCCAAGACCTATTTACAGATATAATAATATAATATATGTCTTCTTTGGATCTTGCATGAATGCATCATTCGTACCTGTTTTTACCACTTAAAGTGTTAATCGCATTCCAAAATGTTTTTGTGTTCATCTTAGGAACCAAATCACATAAATGTTATATTTAAATCTGTAACACAGAGTCCAAGAATCAAATCATTGCAAATAACAAAAAAATTAAAAGAATATCTTACTTAGATTGCAGTTTAGAAAGACTTGATGCACATTCACGATTTTCCGAATTGGAATTCTAAGTTTATATTTATCATTTTTTTAAAAATTTGAATAGATTCCGACTCATTTCATTTTTTTAAAAATTGTTTAAGAATTGTTCAGGAATTTCCGAGAAAGCTTATAAATCAGGGTGCTAGAATCAAATTATAGCATTATTATCAATAAGACTCTTTAGGGAATATTTTTCTTAGTGCGCAGTTTAGAGAGATTTGATGCTTATACACTGTTTTCCGGACAGGAATTCTAAATTTATAATTAATTATTTTCGAAAGCCTCAAATATATATTCCAACTCATTTCATATTCTAAAAAAATGTTTTGAAATTCTTCCGGAATTTCCAAGTCCAATTCCGTGTCCAAGAATATCTGTGTTCGCAACTTGACACGCCGAGATAAATATCTTTATAGCCATTCAGTAATTATGTATCGTAGCTCGAGCATTTATATTGTTACAAAAGAATTTTTGCACTGCATCGCAACAACATTAAAAAAGATTTGACGGTAGGCTGTCTCTGCGAAACGTCCGCTGGGATTCAGGGGCGTAGACTTACTTACCTTACTCAACTGTGACTAAAGTAGCTCTATGTGACTATTAACACTATAGTCTGTAGTGACTATTAGTCCAGTGTGACTATGTGACTCTATCTATGTAAAATTCTTCTTTGTTGTCAACAACTTTGCAACTCGATTGTGACTAAACCGCAACTTCAAATTCTAAAATTATTTTTGCGATCTTCAATATCCACCTTTCTCAGTTAAATGAAAATAAAAGCATTTCTCAATGCTATTTGGTTGCAGAGCTGTAAGCGTTTAACTTTAGCACGAAATTCGACGTAATTTAACTTTTATGGAGCAATATTTCGCGTGAATGTAAGATCAATGAATGAATTCCCTATTGTACTTCATAATGTACTGACCTCACAGCGACCAATTGCACGAGCATCGGTCGCTGTGACGTCATCAAAATATTTCGCGTGAACGTAAGATCGATGGATGAATTGCCTAATGTACTTGGGTAGTCTGCGTGGGCGCGCATCGGTTGCTGTGACGTCATCAAAATTTTTCATGATTGAAGCGAACTTTCAATTTTGATTTTGAACACGATTTCTAACTTTGCAGCTCGAATGTGACTAAACCGGTATTTCAAATTCTAAAATTATTTTCCAATTTTCAATGTATTCCTTTCTCTGTTAAATGAAATTAAACCCAACTCTCTATGTTATTTGGTTGCGGAGCTATAAGCGTTTAACTTGAGTACGAAAAGCGTCATAATTTTTTTGTTTCCCGACACACCATTAGACCACTATGGAGAGACGTAAGACTACGTCAAAAGATAATAATTTTTTTCTTATTTTCCTAGAGAAGTGGTTTCGAATAAAGTCGTTTTATGTTTTCATATGAAGATTGAAATATTATATGTATGTTATATTTTAACTTTCTTGAATCAATTTTAATGACACATCATTTTAATTACTTCCACTTCCGTCGTAATAAGCGCACTACGACTGTCATTTGGAGTCAAGAGTCTTTCCGAGGAAATTCCCTTCTCTGGGTAAAAGTAAACGGTTACTTAAACTTTCTGCGCATTCCTATCTGCCCTTTTTGATTCAAACATGTAAGCTGACAACAACAGCGCGCCGCTCAGACGTAAACGTTTCAATTCTGGTGATGGTTAGTAGCAAATTATGATTATTTTACGTACTGAAAATTAACCTAAAGTATCCTCAACGTTGGAATAAAGAAGATTAAGCCAAATATTGTCTCTTCCCTGACTAAAGTGGATTACACCTCACCTTTAAAGTCTGATCTTACATGTATGTATACTGTACTGTATTGTATGAAGCATGATGAGTCTTCTTTATAAAATACAACACACTCATTTCTGTATTTTTCAAAAAGACAGTTATTTTACACAAACTATATACCAGAGATTCTACATACAGCATCACACACATTACATCCAATGGCATCAAATTCCTCTTCTACGTTTCTAGGCAACATTCGCTAAAGACAAATATGGCTTTGCCACTCTAATTTTATTACCTTTAGAAATATACGGGTTCCAAACAATTTGTTAAAATTAATTTTTCTAGGCCAAACGATTTTTTTATTTAATTAATTTCTTTTCTTAAAGTATTTTAATAATAATCTAGGAAATAGTAATTTTACAAATATATTTTTTATTTGCTACAAATATCACAATATTCAGAAATTTAAAGTTGATTCATTTAATCGTACTAGTGAAAGTTTTCCAGTAGCAAATATCGAACACAACATTTTTTTCAAACTTCTTTTGTTAAGTTTATCAAATAAATAAAGAGTTATACGTGCATTCTGAATGCTCAACTTTTTCTTTTGTTTCCTTCGCTACTTTTCTTTCAATATGAGACACTTCTTTCTTAAAAGACATAATTAATCTTACTAATTGCTTTTGTATTCATTCATAAATCTTCCAAACATGTCACTGTCTAAAATCTATTTAAAAAATCTTTTTTGCTGAAAAGCTTATTTACATTTATTACTAGCAGTAAGCGCACGGCGTTGCCTATGGATTCAGGACTTTAACAAAATGAAAAAAAAAAAAAAAAAAAAAAAACACGCCCACAATGACATGAAAAAGTTTTGAAAACAAAATCAAAACAAAAGATACACATTATTGATTTTCCGGCTTATTTTTTTCGCGATAATGACATTTTATCTGTAGAAAAACAATAGAGAGAATGTTATTCAAAAACAATATTAAAAAATTGAAACGTGAAAATCATTATTATACTGTAAGCAAAGTATGCGAAACGAATAAATACGTTAAGATACTGCCGAAAATAATAATCAAAGTCATTCATTTGAAGTTATGACGTCACATGCGCTCTGCACCGTCAGCCAATGAAATTGCCAGCAACGTTCCGGAAAAGTGTCGCGGGAGGAAGCTCGCTAGAAAAAAATAACTTTCAACTTACCAGGAAAAAATTAATTAAAAAAAGAAAAGATATTTTAACCGTTCTTTTTTGAAATCCGACAAAACCGTTCTAGTTATAAGCTGAAAAAATTGAAAATAATAGTATTATTAGAACGTCGGATGCAGTAAATTTAAAAACAAAAATAAAATTTCGACGGCAAAACTGACTTTTATTTAAAAATTTCTCAAAATTCAGTAAATCACGTTATAAATTCAAAACTAACTTCATTAGAACGAAAATCGTTTGCTCTTTCCGATCGTGTATCTATATTTTCGTACATTTATCGGAAGCCATGCTATTGAGAAATTAGTGCGAAAAATCACCCAAAAGAACACAAAACATTAAATAAAAAATTGTCTAGATAAAATTTAAAATTATGGCTTCGAGGTGCATTGAGTCACCATTAAGACTACCTGTGTGTTAAATTTCAAGTCTGTAAGTGCTATAGATTTGTCTGGACATCGCACGCAGGCACACAAACATTGCCTTTTATAAGTATAGATTTCATCTCAAAAAAATTATAAACGAACAAGAGTAATATTTCCAATATAAATGAATAATTTTTAAGAAAATATTTTCTTATTAGTGTTTAATTGCAATCAATCGTATGACCATACCTCATGATCTTATGTCCATTAATAAAAACATAGATAACCTTTAAAAGCATTTTACTAGAAGAACATTAATTTGCTTTTTGTTTTCTTAAAAAATCAAATTCTAATTATAGAAACTGCTACAAAATAATATTTGCATAGCTATTATTTCTAAAATTATTTATTTGCATTCCCTTAATATCTGGTAAGGATTCAGAAAGAGTTTATACTTAATTAACATACTTGTTACTTATATATTCTAACTGCTTTAGAATTTCGTTTGGAATTCAAATACTGCACCTAATTTTATATGGCACTTAATTTTCCCACTTTGAAAAATATTTCAAATTAAATCTCTTTTGTTTCTTTAGATAAAAAAGTTTTGCAAATAAATATCACTCTTTTCTTTCTTTAGATAAAAAAGTTTTGCAAATAAATATCAAACTTGTGAATATATGAATATTAATAATCAGCAGTCAAAAATATTTAGAAAAAACATTAGAGGAAAACAACCTTAAACATTAGACCTTGCATCCAAAAGAGGAAAAAAAAATTTGTTCTTCAACGCTGTCTTTAAAGGTTTAACCATTTTTTTGTATATTTTTTTATATATAATGTTCACACAAGTCTCTGTTATTTTCTTAAGTGTTCGTAATATTACAATTAAATATCTGCTTTAATCAGTATTAACAAAATAACAATTAAAAGTCTCACCATTACTAAAATGACTAAAGTTATTTATTGGCTTCAATTGACCATTGATATGGCCTCCATCTTGAAACGGAATAAACAAATAAAAATTCTTATACATAAATGATTTTTAATGACTTCAAGGAACAATTACGTTATATTCCAAGAAAATTGAACAAGGCTTTTGGCCGTGGCTGCAAAACAAACCAATTTACACCCAAAAAGACAAAATGCCAAATTGTAGAGTCAAAAAAGTACCTCGCTTCACTCTGTCAAAGACAAGGATGTAATCCCTGTGCTCGGTTTTTGGAATTCTAATTTTTTTTTATTTCTTTGTCTTCAACAATGAAGTATGTACAAAAATCATTTCATTATTGTAAAGACAAAAAAAATTCAGAATTTCTGCAGAACTCATTGCCCAAGAAAAATTATGTCTTCCAGGTCACCACGACGTTCTTCATCTTTGAGAAACAATATGGTCATGTTGGTCTGTGGGAGAATTTATATTGCTTTGAAAGAATTTATATCTTACATAAGACAACGTTGAAGAATAAAGAAACGTTGTTTTTTATAAAACATATTGTGATTCATCGTGGAATCTGAGTGCCGTATCAACATATATCATATTTATAACATTTTTTGGGGGGTTTTTGAAAAATTATGTTATGTTAATGTTGCTGCTGGTAGAATCCTGGTCTACTTGCAAGTTTCAAACTAACTAAACTAAACAATTATACATATTTTTTCTTTCGTATAATTTTCTCTTCGTACCATTTTTCAACTGGTTCTTGCTTTGCTCAAAACAGGCTAAACTTAATTTTTATTTGCGTATTCATATTGAGATATTATATGCATTATTTGTTTAAAAAACCACGACTAGCACTTTTGGACTATTGTACTAAGGAAAGGGGTGACAGGTATTGAGTAAGATAAGCGCTTTTCTGCAGTTCTTTATCAGGTTGCGGGGGACAACGGTGGCCTAGTGGCAAGTTCTTGACTTTGAGGCTAAAGGGTCCCAGGCTCGAAACCCGATTCCACTGAAGATCCGCCGTGTATGTGGGATCGTTATACGCTAAATCATACGTTCGAGGCCAAACGTCCTCTCGCAGGGCTGGTGCCTATGTCCACCGACTCACCCATAAGGTTTAGGGTCCACAAGGATGGACGGGAGCTGATGTGGTGCGGAAATTTGAATAAATGTGTGTCAGCTCAGGTGTGGTCCTCGTCATTTGACAGCGGCTCAAAATTACGAGGTCCGTTCCAAAATACCCCTCGTATTACTTCAAAACGGGACGTTAATATAACTAAACTAAATTAAACTTGTTAGGTCGTGGCTTTCGTCAGGTTAAGCGCATTCTTTTTATTTAGTCTGTTCCAATGTGAATATGCATTTTAGTTTGGAATCGTATTATTTTATTTTAATTCGAAACTTGTGTATTAATGTTTCACATAATTCGTTTTGAAGAGTGATATATTAGAATTTATGCAATATTAATACATTTTGTGACCGAGAAGCAGAAAGACCGAGAAGAAGAATACACATCATATAAAACGGGTCGGTCAGATTGCAAGTAAAGGCTAAGTAAAATGTAAAACACTCTCCCTTCATTTTTCATTTCACCCCTATTTTAATGGAATCGACTCTGCCTGACGCATGCGCAAAACGGCGGTGGGTTTCCGAATCTGAGAATGAACATTAAATTAAAATGTTGAGGATTGATGCATTTCGTAGTTACAAAGAAGGACTTTCTTTCTTCCACAAAGTTCTCCCGAGATAAGACCTCTGCTGATCATTTAAAATTCTCTCCAGTTATGCTTCGACTGCTACCAGTTAAACTACTGACACTTTTAGCTTAATAATTTGCAGATAAAGCAAAAAATCAATTGATGATCCTTTTGATCATGAGATTGTATCTTTTAGCACGGATTCTTAACATCTCACTTTATTTATTTATTTTCAGCACTCTTTCAGTAGGGTATCTGTGTACAACACAAAAAGAAGTGTTACATCTTTTTATATGGATTTTTATTAATAACTTTGTCATCAATTTTTATAAAATTAGATTACGAAGATTTCATGAGAACTTTAACTTTTCAAATTTACAAAAATGACTGTCGTGTTCAGGCTATTCACGTCACTGAATTTGTTGGTTAACAAAACGTTTGAGGCAAAAAAAAATTGATTTGGCACATGTCAGTCGAAGGCACACCAAATTCCTCTGAAACTGTGGAAGTGGGACCTCGGACTGACATATAAACAAGAGAAAAGAGGAGATTAACAACAGTAAAAGGATGGCTGTTGGAGAGGAAAATGTTGAGAGCATGATACAGTGGAAAAAAAGAAGCAATGTATTTCGCGAAATGGCAATTACTAATATAATAGCCCAGATCTGTCTTTCGGTAACGTTCTGACGTCACCAACAATAAAACTCGCGCCATAGCACAGCGATACGTTAAACAGCATTATTCCATTGTTAGAGAACCTAAATTTCAGTAATTTTAAATTTAAAAGAGTAATTGTTGTTCTGATTTCAAATTTCATAGCTCTAAAATAGTGAAATAAAATTTCCTATCAATTGATATAAAATTTATGTCGCTATGATCAATGGTTCTCGAGAAATTTTAAATTATATTAATCATATATTTCAAATTAAATTCCATTTTTCAATAGAAACTAATAAATCACGTCGGTGGTATATCATGCGCGTGATAAAGTTTGAACGATGCACAATGCATCTGATTATTTATTGCAATCGTGATGATATAATTTTATAATATTTTTTGGCAACGTTTGACAAGTGGAAAAATGCTTTGTTTTGATTATAATTCCGAAAAAGAATTCCTTTGAAATTTTAACTTTTGACTTGCGTTTCATAAGCTGAGAATTTCATGGTTATTGAAATATAATAAAATTGTTAAACGACGAAAAATACTTCACACGAAATGTTGTTTTCCAAGAGGTTTTTTTGAATAAAGTAATATGTATATAAAACATATTTCCTGTCATAAAACATACGTTTATTTTATTTGTTTTTAATCAATGTTAAACATTTCTCTCGCATATATATCTATATAAACACATCAAATTTGACGGGAAATCTCTCGAATGAAGAGGCAATTTGCACGAGTCATACCATGACGGGTGATTTTCTAATTGATTAAGAGTTCGCAAAGTCTGCACAAGATGACATGTGGCTGTATTTAACCGGATCAAAATACACTCTGTCCCAAAAGTATATAGAATCTTGTATTCTGCCGATATTTTTTGTTGGATATGATATATTTCGATGTAACTTACTGTATAGATATATTATGTCTATTAAATTGAAAAAACAGCAGTTCTACCCCGTATATTTGATGCCAATTTTTAAATCGTAGAATAAACTGAAATAACCTGTCCCAAAAGTTTATAGACAAATGCAATTTTATGAAAATATGGTATCGGTAATCATGACGTCGATCTGGAGCCTAATAAATACGTTGTAGGAAAAGGAAAGCGTTCGTTTGTTCTGCGTTTCAAGATGCCTAAAGTGTAGCAGCTCTCTAATGAAGAAGTGAGTAAAATTCTGCATTTGAAATTGCTCTGTAAGACTGTTAAGGAAATATTGAAACTTTTAAATCGTTCTAAAAGCAGGATTTATCGTGTATTAAGCAGGATTTATTGTAAGACGCCATATGAGCCAAAGCCTCGTTCGGGAAGACCACGTGTGACGGATATTCGCAGTGATAGACAGATACAAAGAATGGCTTTCAAGTCAGAAAATGTCGGTTCGCGAAATTACTGGGGCTTCCCGGTTGCAAATCTCCAAGAACACTGTTCATAGATGAATTATAGAATCTGGTTATATGATCTATGCAAAAATGACTCGCCAATTACCACTCTCAAAGCTTCACATTAGTAAGAGATTACAATGGGCTCGTAATCATATGTCATATGGTGATAAATGGATGGCTGTCCTTCTCAGTGATGAAAAAAATGGAACCTCGATGGACCTGACGAGAATATAAAATATTGGCTTGATTTACGAAAAGAGCCCAGGAGCTTTTTCAGTAGGCAAAGTGGTGGTGGATCTGTGATGGTGTGGGTGGCTTTCAGTTTCAACGGTCAAGTGGGTTTGGCCTTTTTAGATGGCCGACAGAATTCTCCTAAATACATAGAAACACTAGAAAATCATCTTATGTCATTTGCAGAAAACATAGGGGGACGAAATTGGTAATATCAGCAAGATGATGCTCCCATCCATACTTCCAATGCTACGAAAAATTATTTAAACTCGAAAAATGTTACTGTTCTTGAGTGCCCACCGATGTGTCCTGATCTAAACCCAATTGAAAATGTGTGGGGCATTATGTCTCGGAGGTATATGAGAACGGAAGGTAATTTTATTGAATGAATGCCTTGAAGACAGTCATTGAAAGTGTATGGTACAACTTGGAACCAGAGATATTACAAACATTAATTATGTCGATGGAAAAACGTGTATACAATGTCATACTGGGAAATGGAAAGACTTTAAACTATTAAGAACATTGTATTGAGCACCTTTTGTTGAAATGTCATATATTCTATAAACTTTTGGGACACCTAATATTTCCATTTTGCTATATAATTGAAATAAAAATTGTTATTTTTTCTAAATATTTCGTTGAATGCAAGTCGCATATGGTTTGAATAAACATATTTGTAATTGGTGTTTGTATGCCTTTCCGTTTTGCTAAAACATATATTTTACTAGATTCTATAAACTTTTGGGACAGAGTGTATAATGTGATTTTCCTTTCCAGTTGAAAGGATATTCATTCTAGCAAAGTAAAATGAGAATTCGTTGACAGAAAATTTATAAGTATGTAAATATTTCACAATAAAGCCCAGAACAAATTTTGTTTTTGATACACTTCGAATCTTCGTAGCAGAAGGAAAAATAATACTAGAATGTAAGAAAAGTGGATGTGGAGGCCTTGGGAGATTCGTTCCGAAAAGTCCTGGATTTAAATCATGACCTCTTTAAAAAATATCTCTTTGAGAGAGCAGGAATGTTGCAAATGAATATTCTGGAATCTCATATTCCTCGTATTCTCAAAGTACAGAAAATGAAAAAATTTCTGCATGATAGTTCAGATGCCATAGCTGTCTTGAGACGATGCTGAAGAATTTTCTGAGGATAAAATTTAACGGATTCTCTACTTTTAATTCATCTTCATCATTCATTTACAAGCATGAGAAATGTGCCAAACTTCGTTATTCTTTCCAAAAATTGACAAAGATGGAGAATATTTCCGAGAAACGTAAACAGCAATCAAATACTCGTGTAAGAGAAAAAGTTCCACCTGCTAACCCACTGAATTGAATTCCATTCGCAGAGACACTTACAACTGCTCTCTTGGTTGTTTACAAGATTTATACAGCGAAAGGATTTACGCACATACGCTCAATATCAATAAGAATCTTTCTATTGCAGTCTAATGCTGTGATATCGTGCCAGCATCCTGGAGCAGTAAATGCAGATAAAATACAACTTCGGAAAGTACTAGAATGAATTCTGATTATTCTCATTGTTTTTCGGGAAATCTGTTTCTCTGCAAATATGAAACTAAATAAAAGAAATAAATAAATTTTGCGCCTTTAAATCTTTTTCGTTAAATTCCTGCATCGCACAAAAAGAGAAAACATTTTACTTCACAAAATGTATACACTCTTATTTAATCAATTTTACTACGAAAAATTACTATTTTTCAGTTTAGAAACTTAAGGTTACTCTGTTTTCTTCTTGCGGAAAAATTCAATATCCTGATTCAAAATTTTTTGTCTCATAAACAGTCTTTTATGATGATAATCTGATATTAAAAGAAAAAAGTAATTTCTTCAAAAAGTAGTTATTTTCATTTCAAAGAACTCAGCAGAAAGGAAACACATTTTGCTTCACATAAAAAAATGCACACATTTTTGTTATATTATTACTAGGAAGAATAAAATACTAATTTTCAACTGAGACACTTGAAGGTAGCGTGTTGAAAAATCCAATCTCTGCACAAAAAGAATACTGTTTTTTAACTGAGATATTTAAAGGTAGAATGTTTTCTCTTTACTGAAAAATCCAATCTCTACACTTCGATATTTATATCTTTTAAAAATGCTTTCATCGTAACAATATGCTATTAAAGGAAAAAAGACTGTCCATTAAAAAGCAGTTATTTTCATTTCGAAGAACTCTATATCACTTTTTTCTTGCAAACTGCCTCATTGTTGGAAAAAGTTTTAGACTTTTTTTCCAATGTAAAAAACAGCTTATTAATGGAAACAAGAGTAAGTTCCCTACTTTCCTTTTAAAAACTTCACAGCTGCTGGAAACTATAAAATGCTTAAGATACTTGCTGACCAAACCTGAAAAAACATTTCTTACTAATTTTGAATTTTTTTTTAGAATTTATTTAGTTATTGATGTGTTAAAATGATTTATGAAGAATTCATTCTTGTATGTTAAAATTATTTTTATATGATATGTTACTTTTTAAAGTGTATTATCTTTTCTAACGTATTTTGCAATTTTTAAAGAATTTTCAAAGGCTATTCTAGTATTTTTTTCTATCCAGAAATTTCCAGTGAAAATGTCCTCGTTAAGATTATTACACACGTTGGTTTGTTCAGATAATTTAATTTACCTTTCTGTGGAAATGTAAAAGAGTTATTTTTCTTATCGCATGAGATAAAACGAAATTTTTCTGAAATAATTCCATCAAAAATAAAGTCGTAAAAATTGAATAATTCTAAAAAGAAATGAATCTTAATTAGAATTCAGGTTGAATTGAAACTGAATGTAATTTGTTACATCAAAGAAGCATTTCCGTCGGGAGATACGTGTTTCTCAAGTCTCTAAATAATTGCTTCTTTCATTTCAAACCCACCTTATCGAACGTGATCCAATGTTGTGATGATATACAAGATGTGATTACAAAGGTTGGTTGGTCAAGATAATTTAATTTATCTTTCTGTGGAGTTGTAAAAAATTATTTTTTTTATTCCATGAAAAAAATTATTTTTCTTATTCCATGAAAAAAATCATTATTTTACTGAAATAATTCTATCAAAAATAAAGTCGAATTAAAGCCGGAAGAAAAAAAATGAATTGTAATTAGAATCCACATTGAATTGAAAATGAAAGACAGATTTCGAAGCAGGTAATATGTTACATCAAGATAGCATTTTCGTCTCAGATACGTGTTTCTCAAATTTATAAATAATTGCTTTCTTTCATTTCAAACCCCCTGATCCAACGAGATGCAATGTTGTGATGATATTCAAGAACATGACAAATAATTGCGGCTAAAATCAGAGAAAATCAGTAAAATCAAGTTTGCTTACAATTTAAATTCATAAAGTTCCTTAAATTTGACGATCAACAATTAGCGGAGCGAGAACCGGTTTCCATTTGCAATACTGGTTAATAGTTAACCTAAGTCTTAAAAACAAATTATTTATTTTATCTTTTTATTTAACGCAGTATGCTTTTACCAACACTTGAAGAAATATGGAAGATATCATTTCTGTTACGTATTGACCGTTACAACTCGTTAGTGTGGTTAGTGGTTCCATGCGTTTAGGTTTATCTGTGGAATGGATATTGTGGATTTTAGGTGAAATCTAAGGATTTTTTCTTCGTTCTTGGTTAAGTAATAAAGATATTTTTATTTCATTCCTGTGCAAACTCTATTTACAGAAGTCTTCGTTTACAATCACAATGTCGACTCAGAATCTCGCCAAATTTTAATTTAAAGTCTGCTTCCTCATTCATTTTTTAATACAAAAAGTAAGGTTTCAGTGGAGAGCGGTAGAGCATATATGTTATCTGATGAATTTCTTCGTAGAACTCGAGAAGCAATTTCTAAAGTATTATAAATCGAGAAAATGTAACGAAATTATATCGAAAGTTGGACGATATTCACCACTTATACAGGAGCGGTAGACCGTCTATACTTATAAAAGACAATGATTGCGTGTGTGCGATGTCCAGATGAATCTATCGCACTTACAGCCATGAAATTTAGCACACAGGCAGTCGTAATGGTGGCTTAATGCACCTCGAAGCCAGAATTTTAAAATTTAATCTAGAAATTTTTTATTTAATGTTTTGTGTTGTTTTGGATCATTTTTGGCACGTTTACGGCTGCAGTATCTTTTATAATGATCGTTGAAAAACAATCAATGCTCCATCGGATAGAACAAATAAGTTTCGTTCTAATGAAGTTTGTTTTGAATTTCCAACATAATTTACTGAATTTTGAGAATTTTTCAAATAATAGTAACTTTTCTTTCATATTTTTAACTTTCAATTCTTATTTTTTTGCATCCGACGTTCTAATAACGTTATCATTTTCAATTTTTTTAGGTATGAACCTGAATATTTATCCCTGTTTTAAAACATAAATGGTTAAAATATTTTTTTCTCCCATTTTCTATGATTTTTTTATTGATAAATTCAAAACATTTTCTCTCGCATATCCGAATCGACGAAGCTTTCGACCGACCCAAGGTTACTCTCAGTTCCCAGAATACATTTCTACTATCCGATTGGCTGGCGGTACCAAGCGAAAGTCACGTCATACTCTCGATCATTTTATTGCGTCAGCTAATCTTAATTACTTCATTTTACTGATCCAAGAATCATTTGGTTTATTTGTTTTATGCTTTTTAATAGTCGCGCATATATGCTGATATTTTAGTTAAAAGAACACGTTATTCATCTCGTTCAAGTTCTTTTGTGTGCTTTCACTAAAAATCGAGGCCGAAATCAATAATATATATATGTTTTGATTTCATTTTTAAAATTTTGGGCTTTACTTATTTTGTTGAAATCATTAAGCCACGGGCAACGCCGTGCGCGTACTGCTATTATCTGATGAACTCCTTCATAAAACTCGGGAAACAATTTCTAAAGTATTATAAATCGACAAAATGTAACAAAATTATATAGTAAAATGGACGATGTTCACCACCTATACAGGAGCGGTAGACCATATGTGTTATCTGATGAACTTCTTCATAGAAATCGGGAAGCAATTAGAAAAAAAAATCGGCGTCTAACAGTAAGAGAAATGAATGAAAGAATACCCGAAGGGTCTGACACAATTTTTTACGAAATGAAGTTTAAACTTCCGTCGGGCACATCTAATCTGTGACATGAAGAACCTATATTTTTTGTGCTTAAGTGCGGGTTTTACCGAGGAAGGTGTGCGGCGTCTAGTGTCTTCCTGGATCCCTACCAGTCACACTAGGGTATCATGGTTTTTCTATTGTGTTCTTTTGATGTACGTGAGGGGCACGTTATTCTGGTAGATGAGTGGTGCTCAATTGCGTTTCTATTTTTCATTCCGAAAATTTTTCTCAATATTTCTTTTTGTATACCTGCAAATGTTCGTATACATGTGTCCCAGCCCTAATTCAATGTTATTGATCTTTATTTGCAATATATTGTTTCAAAAATTTCGAATTAATTCAGGATCCCAACGACAACATTTGTCATTGCTAAGGAACCTTACGGGAAAACAAACGTCAACTCCCTCCTGAACATTTTGTTAGTTCAAATTGGAAGGAAATACAAAAAAAAATATTTAAAAACGCAAATATAGATTTATATGACCAAATAGTCGAATTTGAAAAGCTTCTCCTTAAGTCTAAACAAAAATTTAACTTTAATCTCACAGATGAGTTAAGTCCGAATGTGTTAGCATTTCTATTGCGGACGTCTGAAGGTTAAATGAGATTTCGGTAGAATTCTGTGACTTTGGAATACAAAAGAATGTACCCAGCCTTAACAATTTTTCGACAATGGTTACAACTATATGGAAAAAATAAAGAATATACCGGTAAAAGCTGTGTAATAGATTATCTGTAAAATAAGGAAAAGCTTTAGAAGGTAATTGAATTTGCGTAATTTTACTTTTCGAACATCGCCCGTATGTTTTTTAATGTTCAAAAATACTCAAAAATTGCTATTTACACAGCTCTGATAATTTCCAGTTTTTAAATGTCATGTCCTGAGCACCGTATGCGAGTCATCGTATTTTCAACTTGATAATCTAAAGTTAAGTCCTTTATAGAAGTTATGATTCCAGAAAACAATTAGGTAAAATCCTGTGCCCCATATTTGCGTCGAGTCATCGCAGTTTCAGTTTGATAATCTGAAGTTAAGTTATTTATAGACGTTGTGATTCAAGACAACAATTAGGTAAAATCATGCGCACCACATGTGCACCAAGTCATCGTATTTCTTATTTGATAATCTAAAGTTAAGTCCCTTATTGACTTTATGATTCCAGATAACAATAACGAAAAATCCATATGTATATCAAGTATTCTACCGACTTTATGTGAGTCAAAGAAACAACATATTCCCAACAAATGAATGTGTCATTTAATTACTTAGCAGAGATGACAAAATAATGAAAACAGTGTTGAATGAAAATAATCTTTTTAGAAAACAAAAATGGTGACATTTTACTAAGTAACTTTTTAAGGTTTAGAATGTATCTTGCTCAGAGCTTTAAAAATTATTTGTTACTAGAAATTTACTTATATTATTTCCCAGTTTGCATGAGTTATCTCTATACTTACGGAATGCCCAAGATTCTAAAAAAATAACATTATCTGAAAAATTTGCCAGAACAGAAATTTTCTTTTCATCACAACATAAAAAAGCAGCAACCTTCTGTGAACTAAGATCTTCCTCCTGATATATTACAGTAATTACCAAGAATAAAATGCCTCGTTTATTCCATTGTATCAAAAATGAGCAAATGTCGTCTTTTTATGTCATGTTTACGACAAGAAATATGTAGCTTATTAAATACGGCAAAGTAGTGATCCTACTTTGCTTGGAAGTGCTTCATTTCATAAGTTAAAAAAAGCAATTTTTCAACATATGCATATAAAAGCATAAGCTGAATGAGATTTTTACTGTTAGATAAATTTTGGAAAGGATTTAAAAATATGGGACTCCAAAAGGGAAGAACGCGAAAAATATAAAAAGAATTCATTTCTCAGCAAAGATAATGTACAGTTATCTTGCAAGTTTAAAAGATTTGTTTTAGTATTGCATAAATTGCGGTGTCATTTTAAATAACAATGTTAATTTTTTTGTTAAACGTGAAAGAAACCTCGAACTCTTTATATTAGAATAATATGATATATATATCATCAGTGTTCAAGATTTGTATTAGTAATTTTAAAACAACAATACTAATTAGGTATACTAATAACAATAGTAATAAAGAGCAATTTTAAATTAACAACAGTTAAACAAATGCCCCGTTTTAAAGTAACATGAGGGATATTTTGGGAAGGACCTCGTGACTATGATGACGAGGATGACATTTGAACCAGTTCCCTATCTTCGAAAATACCGCTCCACACCTAATTTGCTATGTGTACTTTCACTAAAATTCGAGGGCGAAATCATATATATATATGTATATGTCTGTATTTGCAGAGTCTCTTTTCTCTCCCAACGATACCAATTTGCTATGCAACTGTATTTGCAATGTCACTTTTTTCCCAACAATACCAATTTGCTATGCAACTGTATTTGAAATGTCACATTTTTTCCAACAATACCAATTTGCTATGCAACTGCATTTACAATGCCACTTTCCCCCAACAATACCAATTTGCTATGCAATTGTATTTGAAATGTCACAATTTTTCCAACAATACCAATCTGCTATGCAACTGTATTTGCAATGTCACATTTTTCCCAACAATACCAATTTGCTGTGCAACTGTATTTACAATGCCACTTTCCCCCAACAATACCAATGTCCAGAGGTTTAGAACCCTGAGTTCAAGCACTCCATTAACCCACAGCACCATCGCCCCTCCACACCAAAGAGAGGACGTATGGCTCACAATGTCAGATTTAGCATGCACCAGGCCCCATACATGGGGATCTTTGATAGAATTGATGATTCTGGATGGGTAAAATTCGGCATGCGGTCCTATCCTAAAACTGTAAATCGATAGAATTAATGATGCTGGGTGGGTGAAATTCGGCATGCGGTCTTATTCTAAAACTGTAAATCATCATCTATTTTTATATCCAACTTCTATAAAATTCTTCTTTGGACTTTTCTAAAATACATGACCAAATTCCTATAATTTTCTATGATGTTAAAATACTTTCTGCAGTGGTGTGTAGTAAAAATTCTGTGGTAGTGTTATTTGATTTGATTGGATTGGGGGGGGATTTTCAGCAACAAAGGTTACTATCCCCTATTCATTCCAAAGTTCCTTTCAATCCCTAATGAAAAAAGAGATGAAAATTGCCATCAAAAGACGGGCTAAATTTATTGCCGATCTGATTCCTTGAAGAGAAAAAGAAAATGGCACCCTCCGAGAAAGGCCTCCATATTCTTTTTGGTAGTGTTATTTCCTCGATTTTCTAATACACTTACACACTAAGACACTTAGTTAGTGGCACGACTAGACACGAAATTTCGTTCATTTAGGTCGTTATTATTTGTTTAGTGTTGACATATACATTAAAAAACGAACAAACAGTCTACACCCTGAAGGATTTAATCGAAAATTAGACATTTTTACAATTTCAATGTTAAGTATACTAAATTTTATCAATATACTGTTCTATATACTAAAATTTATCAATTTAGATTATTATTTTAGCTTTTTAAAGTGCCATTTTTTTCTAGTAGTGTTATCGTAAAATGGCTTTGAGATTGAGATTCATGTAAGAAAAGAAATTTATTTAGTGTATTCGATGACATTAATTTTTGTTTATTAATTTTTTTTGCTAATTAATAAATAATTATCAAGTCCAGACACTTCTTTATGGTTTGAGAAAAACAATTGGTACGTCTAGGTTTTGTTTCATCCAAAATTTGGCGGAACTTATGTCAACCTTAAAAAATGCATTTAGAAATTGATGAAGTTGGTACTTAGTATACTTACTACGGCCTTATAAAGGGTTAAATTATCTTCTTCATCACCACGCGAATAAACGTAATGGCAGACAGTAAATCTGTCGACGTATTTGAAAGGAAATTATTTACAGATTTACTACTACTAAGCCACATCACATCGCCGTTTTTAAATTTTAAGTATAAGACAATATATCACATTCCATTCATATAATTACTTCCACTTCAAAGTTAAAGTGATGTTGATGATGAAGAAGCTGTTTGAGATGTATGCTCGCTCCTTGGCTGCTTTTCAAAGGGAAGTGATACAGTGCTTAAAATGTCATACTTGGGTTCATGGATAGGGCTCTAATGTGAATTTTAGAATAAAAAATACTTTTGCTTTAATTGTGCTTGAAGGAATTACTGGTCCAATCTGGGTATAATCTTTCCGCAATTATTTCCTACTTTAAAATGCATTTGATAAAAATTAAGTACATTTTCCTCGAAATAAATATACTACAAAAGAATTCGAATAATTGTTTTCTTAATTAAAATTACTTCTTTATAACTGTACATGTCGAGGTGGTCCACAGTCGGCGACTCTCCCC
>BGPR01003122.1:126093-148907 GCA_013235015.1 Araneus ventricosus | reverse complement strand
AACATTCCGTGTGAAGTATTTTTCGTTGTTTAACAATTTTATAATAATTCAATAACCATGAATTCTCAGCTTTTCAAACGTAAGTCAAAAATTAAAATTTCAAAGGAATTCTTTTTCGAAATTCTAATAAAAACAAAGCACTTCTCTGCTTGTCGAACGTTGCCAAAAAATATTATCAAATTATATCATTACGATTGCAATAAATAATCAGATGCATCGTGGTGTCCAAACTAAATCACGCGCATGATATACCATTGCCGTAATTCTCTACTTTCTATTAAAAAAAGGAAATTAATTTGGAATATTTGATTAATATAAATTTAAAATTTCTCGGAAACTATTAATAATAGCGAGATGAATTTTATATCAATCGATAGAAAATTGTATTTCTCTATTTTAGAGCTATTAAATTTGAAATTAGAACGACAATTACTCTTTTAAATTTAAAATTACTGAAATTTAGGTTCTCTAACAATGAAATAATGCTGTTTAACGTCTCGCAATGCTATGACACGTGTTTTATTGTTGGTGACGTCAGAGAATTACCGAGATACATATCTGGGCTATTATATTAGTAATAAGGTTTCTGAGTGCGTAATTGCATCTTCTTAACTGTCTTTCTAAGCGTCCCTCAACAAAGTCTTTTGCTGTGAACGATGAACGTCTTCAGTATTCTTGTTTTGTGACTTATTCATTCTTATATATGCTTGTCTGCACTGTATTCTCATAAATTTGTAGTGAAGTAGACGCTACAACTGCTACAGATAAATTAAAAACCTTTCCTATGTTTTACCGCAGCCATCTGGTGTTCAAATTTGCATCCCATCTAGTGATATCGGCATACCAAGAATCTGAAATACATTTATAGAATACTTCCAGTATTGGTTTTCACTTGCTTGTTGGACTGCATCGAGTAATTTGTAGCAAAATTCTGTTTTCCATGGTTGTATATAACTTTACTATTTGCGCAGTTTGCCTAGTTCTTGATAGAATTTTTTTTATGAACTGAGTTTTGCTGTTTTTTCTTAGCCGAATGTTTAGCATATTTTTACATTTGTACCATTCAATTCCATTGACTGATGTAGTGGAACATTTTATTATGTTATTCTGATTCTAAAGTACAAATCCGCTTTATAAAATATTTAACCGTCATTCTACTGATACTACAAAACTCTTATTGACGAGAGGAATAAGTAAGTACTCATTTTGTTCATTGGTTGTTAATATTTTGTAATATCGTGTTTAATTGGAGTCATTCTCACTGATGCAATCTTATTGATGTAAGAAATAGGTTGATTCATTTTAGGTAGTTGTTTGTTGATTGATTATTAGTACCATTTCGTGTTTAAGTGTAATAATTTGTACTGTTGAAGTCTTACTGATGAAGTAAGTATAAGTAAATACCCTTTTCGTTGATTGGTTATTAATATCATTTTCTGTTTAACTGGGGTGTTATTCGTATTGCTGCAGTCTTATTGGAATTGATAATTCTTATTTTTGAGAGGAATAGATAAATACCATTTTCGTTGATTGGTTATTAATGTGATTTTCTGTTTAACTGGGGTGTTATTCGTATTGCTGCAGTCTTATTGGAATTGATAATTCTTATTTTTGAGAGGAATAGATAAATACCATTCTTTTCGTTGATTTATTAATGTGATTTTCTGTTTTTTAACTGGGGTGGTATACATGTGCTGCGGTCTTATTGGAATTGATAATTCTTGTTTTGAGAGGAATAGATAAACTACCACTGATTGGAATTGATTTATTAATATCATTTCATTTGAGGTGTTATTCTGTATTTTGCTGCAGTCTTATTGTAAGGTGATAATTCTTATTTTTTGAGGAAGACAGATAAAACACCATTTTGGGTGATTGGTTATTAATATCATTTTCTGTTTAACTGGGGGGGTATTCATTGCAGTTTATTGGAATTGATAATTCTTATTTTGAGAGGAATAGATGTACCATTTTCGTTGATTGGTTATTAATATAATTTCTGTTTAACTGAGGTGTGTGTATTGCTGCAGTCTTATTGGGAATTGATAATTCTTATTTTTTGAGAGGAATAGATAAATACCCTTTTCCTTGATGGTTATTAATATCATTTTCTGTTTACTTTGGTATTGTTTTGTTATTGCTGCAAGTCTTATTGGAATTGAATTCTTTAACTTTTGAGAGAATAGATAATATTCGTATTGGTTGAAATACATTTTGTTTAACTAGGATTGTTATTCGTATTGCTGCAGTCTTATTGAATTGATAATTTTATTTTTTGAGAGGAATAGAGTAAATACCATTTTTTGTGATTAACATTAATGTGATTTCGTGTTTAGTTCGTGTTGTTCAAACTGCTGCAGTTTTAATAAGTCGGTAACAGTGCGTGCATTGGCGTTGACTGATTTGGCTCGAGTGTGGAGAAAAGCAAAAGACAGAGAGAACGGAAGAGAAGTGATCGGGTGAGAACAGACAGAGAAAAGAGAGTTTTCATTCCATCCTCGCTCCCTCTTGGGTGGTAATGTCTGAGAGAGAGACAACCTGCAGGAATGGGAGGAGATGTAAGAGAACATTGTGGGTGCCTTAGGCACTTCGATTACCTATTCACCTCCTGGTTGACAACTTCTTAAAGATGCGGAAGAGAAAAGAAAAACAGACGTCAGAAAAGCATGATATCGTTAAAGAAATGACAAACAGTAAACGTCAAAAAGTTTTTAACACGCTTTTGTTAGTGTACTGTAAAGTAGAAAATATTTTTTTAAAGTCAAAACACCTGGGAGGTCATAGCTTGAGAGGATAGAAATACTCAAATTAAATTGGTACTTTGATCATATTTATAACATATACTTAATTTTTAATGAATATTTCGGAAGTTTTTTCATATGTCATTGTGGTTTAGTTATTTATCGCACTGTTTTCAGCACTTCATGTTTCATTATTTCGTTTTGACCTCCATATTTTTTTGAAAAATATTGTTTTCTACTCTTCAGTACACTGATTGAAGCGTGTTAATTTTTTAAAAAATCTTCTTATGTCAAATACATTTCAGAGTTCAATATTATCCATATTGTGGAATCTTGCAATACATTTTTTCTCATATTCTCTACTATATGACTCTTCTCACATGGAATCAAAATTTAATTAAAATGAATCAATCAACTGATAACTAAGTTCTGAAAATATTAAAATATTGTATTATCGTAGAGAACGTTCAAATGGGCAAAACTTCTGAACTTTAGTACACCAGGAACTGCGTGAAAAATCAATGAAAAAATTCCATCTTTAGAAATACGAGAGGAATCAAATTATGTAAAAAGTCTGATAGCATAACGAAGGCCCAGTTCACAAATAATGTATGTCCATTGCTATGATTGCGTGTAAATCTAAAGTAAATATTTGATCAACTATTGCGTCTTATTATGGTGCAATGTTTGATTATAAGTTCTCAAGCTTCTCAATGGCCATGAACATACAATATTTGTACGTAATGTAGAGACAGTAGAGACAAATGTTAATACTTCAAAATTGGCATAAGTGAAAATGCTTCGAAAGTGGCATGCAATATTTGAGGTGTCGAGAATTAAAGTGGACCAAACCACAGCTTTCGCTAAACTAAGTTAGGCATCTTATTGAAAAGGAGAACATACTTTCTTTCAAAACCTAGAGAAGATCAAAACAGTTTCTGCTGTCTTGTAATTGGAGAGAAGCACTTATCGAATTGTTTCATTCAAAGTCTGTGAAATATGATAACCTAGCTAGAGTTTAGCGGAAACTGATATTTGGTAAACTCTAGTTCTCAGTACCTCTTTTGTGAACTAATATATCGATAATTGTACGGAAAGATGCGAAATATAAATTGTTATTAATTCGCTTTTAATAGTTTGTAAGTTAGTACATTATACATTAGGTACAGGGGAAGAAATTTTTTATCCCTGATTGAGAGAAATCAAAAGTTTCATCGTTTACAAGGTGTAATATCGAATGCGAAGTTATAATTATAGGTTACTTAAACCATTAAGAATTTATGTAAATATGATTATGAAAATGTCATTAATGAGTTATCATAAAAATTTCTAGAAATCGCTTTACTCCATCCACTTCTAAAATGCTACTATATTCTGCTTGATATCTGCAAAGATACAAAAATACAGACCATGAACCACAAAGAAATGTTATTCGTTCCGAACTATATTCCTCCATTCTATTTTCTACCAAATTTTTTTTACTATACCCTTTTTTGTTATAAACTGAGTTGTTCAGTATTGAATATTTTTCATGGTTAAATGTGAAACAGTGTAGTTTTACTCAGACAAATTTCTACAATAAACGTAATCAAAAAGGTCAAAGTCAGTGTTGATAAAATAACGAAAAAGTTTTAAGTTATTTTCTATATTTTACCTTGAAGTATTAATGCAGTTACTTAGGGATAGAAAATTATTCCTAGTTATGTTGACAAAATTGGGATAGGATGTGTCCTAAGCATGCCTGCATATTTTGCTCAAGCAGATATGTAAGCAATTGCAGATATATTTACCTTCTCCTCCGCATACATCTATTTATCCTTACAGAGGAAAATATCATTAGCATTAATATCTGCTTATACCCCACCTGAACACACTGGACGGATAAAATCAGATTTTATAGAAATGATACTTGGTTACATCACCATGAGCCTCGATAATAGCTAGAATGTTACGCGGCAATCTGTAAGCAGTGGACGTGTAACACTCGTCCATCAATCTGACTACCCATTCCGTTAGTGATTGTGGCCATGAAATAATTATCTAGAAAGAAAAAGACATTCCAAAACGTCCACATTTTTCTCAATGGTGATCAATTTCAGGTGAATTTGCTGCTAAAGTTTTTTGTGGAATATCCAAATTCATGTTCCGTGGCCTACCTCCGAACGCACTTGGCGCGATGAATAGCAGAATGGTCGCCTTGGTAAAAAGATTCGATGATTAGACCTTCTGCAATCAGAAAGTCTACGTCGTCTAGCAGATTTAATCTGAATGCTGACATTAATACCAGTGATCCATCGCCATTAAATTGTCATCCCCGAGGTGCACTGATATCTGGACACACTGCAGAATAATGCACTTTTCAGGGCCTCCTGGTGATGGTAAAACATGTGTCAGCGAAATGCAAGTTGAACCCGATTTATCTAATCAGACACGCAGTCCTATGTCGCTGAGCTTCAGCCCATTGCAGTCTGTCTTCTTTCTGTGCTGCTGTTCTTCCGAAGACGGCGCCGAAGTAAAAAGATGAAAAATTCCATGCGCTCAGCTCTAGGATTGTGGCATCAACAGTTTCCTGCTTTGCAAGAAATTATAGGTATAGCCTGACCACGGATTCCGAGACTACCTCTTTGGGGCGATTTTACACCGGAAAGGGGTGTCAGGCAATGAGTCACATGAGCGCATTTCCGGAGTTCTTTGTTAGATCACGCTCAGAAAAATGTAAAGATCGCCCTTCCATTCTTCACTTCCACCCTATTTTGATGAAAATAACTCCGCCCGGCGCATGCGGAAAAGCGCGGAGTGTTTCCGAATCTGTTGCTATACAATAACCATGCGCCTTCACATGCTGGGGAGCATGGCTGGATTCCTCTGAAATGATATCGTCTTTTTCCGGATAGATGCCATTGCTTATGTTCCACGCTTATGTCAGTCGCTGCATGGGCGAAATTACGACGGGCCCTGATGCTTGCACTCTGCCAATTGTGAAACAATCGCGCACCTAACTTTAAAGAAATCTGTAAGCGCATGCTTTGATTAATAACTCTAAATTGCTTCAGGCCGGTGTTAGTTAACGAGGCCGTACAACAGAATTTATTTTTACATGTGTTTTAATGTATTGCATTTATTCACTACTTCACACCCCTGACTCCAGAGATACAAATCTTCGGTTTTCAGTTTGAATGAGTGTGCGTAGAATCTTTATTGAACAAAAAAAAGTTACATATAGTGTTTTAACATCTGCGAAAAACATGCGAAAAATATAAAAACGATGAAAAATGTGTGTTTACGTATCAAAAGAAAGACTCGCGAATATTTATTCACTTCTGGGAACTTTAATGACATTTTAAAATTTTACAAGCTGTATTCTTTTCTTATAGAAATTTATTTCTGTCCATTGCTTTTAGTTTGGCACAAAGCATTCCAAGAGGAATAAAGTGTCTGCAAACAATAATGAAATCTAAATTTTCTGTAATAACTATAAAGGTGATGTCTTTTCTGTTTGAAATACTCTCTATAAACATCTAAAAATGCACCAAATTTGAGTTTCTTATCCTGTGTTTTAGCTGGTATGATTAACTTGTTTGATGATAGCAGAAGATTTCGAAGATGTCTACCCGTATTATAAATTCTTATACATTTTAAGCCCACCCCTAATCAATAATTTATCCTCATTTTTGAATATGATAAGTTTTCATCTTCATCGGATTGATTCGAAACGAAAAAGTTAAGGCCGTTTATGTTCTTTTGTTGATTTTTTTCTGAATAGTTAATGACAATGAAATTGATTCTAAAAACATTCAATAATTTTCTTGTTAAGCACAACAACTTAAACGAGAAAATTATATTGTATGAGTTTTTCAAATAATCCTACAACATTCTGACTGATATACTCTAATATTATACAGTTTACTTCTATTTTACTTCTACGAGGTATAGAGAAAGTATGGTAATCTTCAAAAAATTTAATATCAAGATTTTAATGAATCTCAACATTAGGAAATAACGTTTGTGAAATTATTTCTGTATGCCTGCGAAGAAAATATTTCAAACTAGAACGAACTAGGTCTATGAAACTTAGCTTGTCCTCTTTACACCAAAATTGCAAATCTGTGTCCCATTTGGGACCAAATCTGTCAATGGGAGGACTGTTTATCAGGCTGTCTGTCTATCCGTACGCATGCAAACGCGATAACTTAAAAACTCAAGTAAACTCAAACAAACTTTCTTTCCAAGTTACGAACTCGATTTTCATCACTATAATATGAAGCTTAACGCAAAATGCACCATATACAGGGTTCCCACTTATAACCGTTACACACATCCCCCTTAACTTCTAAACGGTGAGAGCTTAGACCATAAAGTTGGTGTCTAGGTATAGTAAAAAGGCTATGCGCTACTCGATGAGAGAACTTACAACGCCATCTATCGGCAAATTTTGGTATTAGCGGTCCTATCTCGTAAACGGTGAAAGATACGAGAAAAAAATCAATTAGAAAGTTGTAGAGAACTCTCGATTTAGTACGAAAAGATACCTTGCGCACATTAATACTCAAAACAGAATGTAAAATATGAACATTTGTTTGATTGTGATTTTAAACACTATGGCGTCGTGAAACGTGAGCGAAGCTAGAAATCCAGTTCAGAGTGCAAATGTGTATAGTGGCTAACGGAGAGCATTTTGAGCAATATAAATAAATGATCCAGAAGACAGGGACGTGTCTCAGTTTCTTTCTTCCACTCTTTATGACATGACAATTTTCGAAATCGTGACCAAACAAATGTTCATTATTTTTTATATTCTGTTTTGAGTATTAATGCGCGCAAGGTATCTTTTCGTACTAAATCGAGAGTGCTCTACAACTTTTTAATTGACTCTTTTCTCGTATCTTTCACCGTTTACGAGATAGGACCGCTAATTCCAAAATTTGCCAATAGATGGCGTTGTAAGTTGTCTCATCGAGTAGCGCATAGCCTTTTTACTATACCTAGACATCAACATTATAGCCTAAGCTGTCACCGTTTAGAAGTTAAGGGGGGGTAACGGATATAGGTGGGAACCCTGTATATATATAACTAGGCGCAATAATTTTTAACTTCAAGTTGTGAGTGAATTTGTTGATGGTTTGGTAGTAGATGGTAAAACTCTAAATTTTTTATTTTCCTTTACTCTGATAGTTTTCTTAATTTTGGACTTCATGTCAAAATGATGAACGTTTGGTTCAACGACTTTAATTTAACAAATCTTTCTTGGTAAACCAAAAATAAACGAAATCAAAAACATTCGACACACTATGTTTTGGAAAACTCAAAGAAATAATCAACACTATGCTTCTTAAGACTAAGGTAGAGCTTCTATTAAGAATTCTTGGGGCGAAATAGAGCTACAAATCATGCAAAATTAAATTTCTTTGGTGGAGACTCGAAATTTATAGTGAAACTAACTTCAATACTTGAAACAAGCGAAGCCATTCGTTTTAAATTTACATATTTCCGGGACTAATCTCAAGAATACGTTAAAGTTTCTAACTTCTGTAATAAGCGAGTTTTAGTGCATTTCTATATAAAAAGAAATATTTTAGCTACTATAGCTGACAGAAAAGCTTTTTAAATTCCTTGCTTTTCGAAAACTGTGTTTCATGAAGAGGCAATATTGTATGAAACTCGTTATTTTATTTCTTAATTTTGTAGCAAATCT
Organism: Araneus ventricosus; assembly: GCA_013235015.1. Lineage (NCBI taxonomy): Eukaryota > Metazoa > Arthropoda > Arachnida > Araneae > Araneidae > Araneus > Araneus ventricosus. Next base: position 140,474 of record BGPR01003122.1, on the reverse strand, counting down.
AAGTTTTTATTTCAAAATGTATTTATTCAGATCTTATAATAATTAAATAATTATAATTTTCTTGAAATTGCATTAGAATGCTGAATCTTTAATATTAATAAATAACATCATAATATTTGGAAAAAAAGCATTCAATTCATGCTTTTTTTCAATTAACGAATGCTTTTTTTTAATCAACGAATGCTTTTTTTCAATCAACGAACTCTTATTATCATGACATTGTTTAATAAAAATGTTACATAGAAGGTAAATTTTAACGAAGTGAAATTACTTTTGCATGACATATATCTTGGGAATCTCGACAATTTAACGTTGGAATCTATAACTTTTCTTGCGCGAGGAAAAGTGACATGACGCTATAGTATATAACAAGATGAAATGCAGTTAGATGTCAAATTACGTGCTCAGTTACGTTTACCATGTGACTGTGACATAGCGGGAATTGACTTATTTAGGTGTAAGTTAAATTCCCTCATACTATTATTTGTTATTTGCCAATCTTATTACGTTTTGTAAAATCAGAATAATTTAACCAATTCAATTCCAATGACGGTTTTCGAAGATGCATTAATCTACTAAATCAGTATGGGTAATAATACCATTCAAGTTACTGCGATTTTCACATTTACGAGTTTGGGGCCGTTTTTGAAAATTAGCCTGCACTCAAGAATGGGTAATAATACCATCCAATTTACTGCGATTTTCACATTTACGAGTTTGGGCCTGTTTTTGAAAACTAGCCTGCACTTTTGCCAGTATTTCTTCGATTATTTTTCAATATTTGCGTCCGTAAGGCGCAATATCATATTGTGTGGTTTCAAGTGCTCCCAGAGATAAAATTGAAAACCATATATGGGAAGATCTGGTGGCCGAGGCAGCCATGAGAAATGGAAGGAGGATGGAGGCATCGTTTGAAATGAATATCAATGCTCCATCGAATGCCATTTAGCATCTATATATCGCTGAACGGAGAAATTACCCGATTAGTGTATGCAGCTCGAATAGAACTCAGACACTGGTCGTATTAGGAGTGAACTCACCTTATGAAATCTCACATCTGCCTTGTTGATTACTCGTCTCCGATCCTTCCTGCCAATTCAAGTTAAAAGAAATTTTGAAACATATGTCCGCCATAAACTGAATTTATATAGTTACTGAGGCGCGATCTCCCACGATAAGAAACGGCCCCAAATTCTCATATTTGTCAATTACCGGCCTTTCCAGTTTTTTAGAACTCTATGGTGATCTCTGATTCAATTCACGGGGATTTTCTAAGGCCCGCTATCTGCGATTTTATTTATTGACGTACTCATTCAAATAGAAATAAACGTCATCGCTCTTTAGGTTTCTTACTGCAATTAAGAAACGCATAATAAGCAAACACACTGTGTTCCCGAGTCCAAAGCGGCTTGATAGATGCTAAAGGGCATTCGAATAAGCATTGATATTCTTTCCGTACTATCCCCCCCCCCTCCTCTTCCCATTTCGCATGGGCCACCCAGTATAACGGCTCCTAATCGTAAATTATATTAGATATTCACTGCATATCAAAGAATTATAAGGCCTTTTTTCAGGTTGTGCCAATTTTTCCGTTATTGCTTGGATCGCGGTGGCCAGTTAATAAGTCTCGGCTTCGAGATGAGGTTTCCAGGTTCAAAATCCAATTCCGTCTAAGATTTGTCGTGTACGTTTCGCTCTGGTGCATGTTAAATCTGATATCCAGGGTCACACGTCCTGTCGATGAATTGCGATATCCATCCCAAACAAACTTTCGTGTTGCTTTGAGAAATAGACGATAATATAAACAAACTAAACTAATCGGTTGTTGCATAACTGCTATAATGTGAATCATTTCTCGGTTATTTACAGAGAAATTGAATTAGAATTCCGTCGAATCGAATTTCAAGAAAAGCTTAAAATATGAACAGAAATAAGGTTAAAAAAATATTGTTGTATTTAACTTTAAACATAAGACAGAAATAGAATTCGAAAATAATTAGCATTTCGCTGAATTATTACTTTCAAAATTAATTCTTTCTCCCGTTTTCGTGAAAAAACTTTCAATATTCTATTTAATTTATTTTTAATTTCATTTTATCATAATTTTATTTCTTAATTCTTTCTCCTGTTTTCATGAAAAAACTTTCAATATTTTATTTAATTTATTTTTAATTTCATTTTATCATAAATTTTTTTTATTTCATTTCTTAAATGCCGTTCTTGTCCCCTTTTCTTAATTAGTCAGTTGCAAAAAGCCATAACAGACAATTGCTTTTCAATTTGTTTTCTAGAAATTTAATTTTGAAAATTAAATAACCAACTTCAGAGCGTTAAAATTTGAATATTTCGATTAAATTTTCTCATTTTCTTAGAATTTAACATTTTTATTAAATCTTTTTTATTTTTTTCATTCCTTTCTCGTTTGTTCGGTTGTTTTCGATACAATCTTTACCCCGAACTTTCTTGCTTTAAAAAGAGTAGCAGGTTTGTCACAAACACACAAAGTATTTAAAATGAACCAAGAATAATTTTTTTTGATTGTAATAAAGCAGAATTTTTGACTAATCATTTAATTCTAAAATACTTTTTACTGTGATTTTTTAAAATTAATTTAAATTTTTAATTTTAAATTTTAATTTAATTTTTTTTAAAATGTGAATATGTAGTAAGTAATACAATTTTCTTAAGTGTTTGTTTTTACAAACAAAAAAATAATTTCATTTTATTTTTCTTTAATGTGAAATTTTGTTTCTGTTTTTAGCATTATTTGTTTTTATTTCCCCCTGTCAGAATTAGTCGATACATGCTTATTTGTCTTCCAACTCGATCTCTATGAGATCAAAGCGGTATTCTTGCCATAAGTTATTAACTAATTTATGTGGCAAACGTTTGCTCAAATTTTTTGTTTCGATGAAATTTTTTCTTGCACGCGCTTTAAAAATAATAAATGACGAAACTTCCGAGCAAATCACAGTTTTTGTATTTGTTTTTTATCACAGATTTTTGCTTGATGTCAAATTCACAACAGTTGCGATTTAAATTTTTATTTAGCTTCCTAAATCATCAATAAGAAACAAAGTTGGACTCTTGCCGGTGATACTCGGATGCTAGTTTTGCTGGAGACTGCAAACCGATTGGATCTTTGTGGTAGTAAATATCCCTGATAATCATGTGTTTTAATCTTTGCGTTTTAATTCATCAAAGTTTCATTGGTGTTTTCTTTTCTTCTATTTTACTGTTGAGGACAAAAGGAAATTTTAAATATTTGTTGTTTTAACGGAAAGGATGAAAGAAATGATGAATGCAATGATGTTAAAATGAACTTAAGGGCGGAGTAAATGCTATATAAAAGAAACCTTGAAATACATCGAGAAACAAGAAGACTCAAGCACTCATTTAAAGATTTTCAGGAGCTGGATTAATACAGCAGCTAGAAGACACAGATATGCAACCATGAAAAAAAAAACTGGTTTGTCTGAATACGTAATTTATTCCTTAATTCTTTAGTTTAAAATAGGCCCGGTCAATTAGTTAGTCCTAACTCTTTTTTTTTTTATCTTGAAATACCGTATATCATGAAATGTATATGGGACAGGATATTCTTCATATACACTGGTTTCCAAAAGTTAACCAACATTAGTAAGATGCAAAAAATTTGGAGTTAATATGAGGTGTGGAGAGTCGTTGGATTTAAAGTAGTCGGAGCTCACATTTTACAGTCAAGATTTGGTCACGAGGGCGTATAGGGGGTAGACCAGAAAGTGACGAAGAAAAAAAAAGATTTGGAAGAATTTTAATACAATGCTTCTCTAACATACTTCCATGTGTTTTGCAAGTTTCATATAAATTGGCTGGAAACTCTGCATATTATACGGAGAGAGCATGAAGGAAAATTTTGGATATTTTAAGAAAACCCTTATATTTTCCAGAAATTACGTGCTATTTTTATGAAAATGCACGTAAATATTGCTCACAGCAAACACAACTGCTGATGAAAGTTTCAAACCATTGTGAAGCGGGGTGAGCCCAAATCATTTTCTTCCTTCATCGACCTCCCACCCCCTAAATGCCCTCGAGACCAAACCTCCATTGTAAAATGTGAGCTCTGACCACTGTATGTCCCGCGACTCTCCACAACTCATATTAACTCCAAATTTTTCGTATCTTATGAATGTTTAACTTTTAGAAACAAGCGTATAAATATCTCTCTTTTTTCCCATATTGTCTGGCATTTTCCCTCATCCGCCCTCAGAGTTACCGTTCATGTCGGATAACTGAGACACTACTGTAATTCAGTCAGGATTTCAAATTCTGCAGAAGCTTCGGGTCAAATTCTGGACACTCTGACACGATGTGTTTCACAAACGTACACTGTAAAAAATATCCGTTTTTTACCCGGACTTTTTTCCGTATATTTGACGGTTTAAAGCTGTTTTGTTGACAAAACGGCTTTTGACCGTTTTCCGCTCCAGCCATAAACGGTTTAAAACCGTCAGCACAAATTCTATTTTTCGTCATATTTTATTGCTTTTCGTGCGATAACTTTCCCTTTTCTTAAATGTAATTTTATTGCATTCATTTCATGTTTTTAATAGGGTTCCATCTCCGCTATTGTTTATACATGTTGCAGTAACCTGTTGTAACTCATGGAAGCTGACCTTAAAACACGTGTTCTGGCAATAGTTGATTTTTGCACCACTAGGTGGCGCCACGAGAGCTATAGTGACTTTAAAACTCAAATAGATTATTTTTACTTCATGTTATGAAGTCTCCGGTGGTCTAGTGGTTAGAGCGACTGCTTTTTATTTCTATGAACGCGGTTTCGACCCCAGGCTCGGAGGAGTTAGAAGTTTTGTCACTATCTTGCATCGAAATCGTCCAAGTAAGTTCAATTAAAAATTATATTGATTAAACTAATTGAAATTAATAATTAAGCCTTGATTAATTAATATTCCTAATTGATAATACACATCAGCACATTTCAACTCGGACAGAAGGAGAAAAACAACTCAACTCAGTCGATGACGTCACTTACTTCGATGACTTAATTTTTACGGAGAAAACTTGATTTCATACGGTAAAAAACCGTTGTGACTACGGATTTACTTTGTAACTTTTACGGGAAAAACTAGTTCCTGTATGGTAAAAAACCGTTGTGCCTACGGATTTACTTCGTAACTTTTACGGTTTTTACACAACTAACCCAGCTGCCAGTTTAAAACCGTAAATTTTACGGGATTTTTTTTACAGTGTAGGGAATTCACATGTCTGGCAAAAAGGGACAGGTTTTCCCAATAACATAGCATAGAGTGCGTATTTTCTTATGCATGATCGAGCTAAAACTGTACCAACATTTCTTTCGCACAAGGCCGGTCATGTTCTTATTACAGTTAAATCGTGTTAATAAGCAGGCAATTAGCAGAACGTATAAGTTGCCAACTTTCTTGTTGGAAATTTGAGTGACATTCTTCAAGGCCTTCTTTGCCTCTTGCTCGCGAAGATAATCCATTCTATTCCCTTACATATTCACCATATGTATTCAAAGCTTCCAGTAAGAGATATTGTTAGGAAACAGATTATGAGAGAGTAAAGCATGAATTCTTTCGATAGCAATTTAACACGAGGTGAACTTATTTGTCTTCCCTTTACATGTCAAGGTACTCCTCTCAAATTTGCATATTTCCAAGACAGATGACAAGTATTCATGATAGCATTTAATCCATAGCAACCTACAAATTCCATTCAAATGGAAAATGAATTTGGTAGTAAATTAGAAAGTTGTTCATAATCCGTGACCCACAATTTTCGAGATTGCGTTCGATTATGTATTATACAGGATTTTTCAAAACTGTTGGTAAGAAACGTAAGGTATCCGACTGGTTTAAAATCGTCGTTTTTGATGAAATTATCAAAAACATTTTTATGACTTAATTTTGTAGCCTGTTTAATCAGCTTTCTAAAACTGTCTCACTTTTTACTCTACGTGAATTACAAATGGAGTTACAGCTGTTTTATTACCGAACTGTAAGCATTATTTTATGTTGCATGAAAACTTTAAATGTGTTTTCTGAGAAATGATATTTTTGAGGAAAACTGTCGACCGGAACAATGATTTCTCAAAAAGTTATTCAAGTATTGATATGAAATTTTCTGAGATTGTTTTCTGTAATATGCTCGATGTTTTCCTCTAAAAACTAAGGTCAATTTTAAAATCAAGTATTATTTTTAAGTGCTTAAATATAAACGAAAAGCAAAATTACCAGTTTAGTAACTATCTTCAGCTATATCTCAGACCTATTTTGAAGTACAATAAATATTTTAGAGCATAACACAGATAACTGTCATAAAAATGTACTCCTACAAGGATTTATGTATGTTTAGAATTTGATTTTGTCTATGGCTGTTAGCGTAAGGCAAATATTTGAGTCATTTTTCTTCAAGTTTCTCATTATTTTTAAAAAAATATTATTTTGAAAGCCTAATTTTACAATATTTTCATAGTTTTATAACATATGCAGTTGAAAAATAGCATTAAAAATATATATAAGTTATTTTTCAAAAACAATGTCTTCGAACACAGTCGGATACCTTAAGCTTTCATAGAACACTTAGATTAGCACAAATCACTGTAAAATACATGGTTGTAACTCAAGTAATGAAGCATGAGAAGGCATTTTCTGGCATGGCTGTGCCATCTGTCCGGCTGCTTCTCGGAACTTCTCATCCCTCTACTGTTTCTGTAAGATTGTACAAACAACGCCATCTATGAAAACAGGCTTGTCAAGGCTACTGAGCATCTTGTTGCCAGGATTACTGTAGTTGCTTGTGTCTTACGATAGATCCGCTGTTGTTTCTGCTACACTTGCCGGCCGACATTTTGAGCATTTTTTTGTGATTAATTCATAAAGCAAATTCCTTAAATCCATCGTTTTCCTATCATTCATTTTCTCCCTTTCTGGAGTTCACTCACTTAAGGATGCGTCAGCTACCACTCCTAGTGCTTCAAAACTTGAGTTACTATCATGCATTGCATAGTGATTTGGGCTTGAATGCTGAGCATTTCAAAAAAGACGGGTCAAACGCGAAGAAATTTTAGTGCACATAAAACCAAGTAAGTTTCGTAATGGTTTATCGATTCGGAGATGACAAGTGCAGGCAATAGGGGACGCTTTATGTTGAAAGTGACGGGGTGAAGGAAAAAACAAAAATAACAAACAAGTTATAAATACACATTTATTATTGTCTTCGTGGGGTTGTCTCAAGAATATCGTGCATAAAACTCTTGTGGAATCTATATAAGCCTTGTTGCCACAATTGTGACTTGTACGCGAGAAACTTGGTGTATTCTAGAGTGAGTGTTCGTCAATTCCTCCATCGCTGCTGGGAAATGTGCATCGGGATTCTCGGTCGCATAATCGAGCTCTTCTTGTAATAAGTACGGTGAATTTATTAAGAGAGATGTGAATTTGTTTTACTTTTTTTTAGTTTTGTGTTTTTGCTGGCGTCATCACGTTGACCATTATGTGTCCTCTACAGCTTTCAGTTTTCATTTCCAACCCGGAAAACCATTACGAAACTTGTTTTTGTTAGAATGTATATTACAGCCTCTCACGTTCGGGCCATCTGTTTTGAATCGACTTGTAGATGTGTTATACCTCACTTGAAGGTTTGTACTAAGATATTTAAAGCATCGTGAACATTCTTTGTACTCGGCAGTTCGTGTTTTCGTTTTAAAATATCATCAATGAGGCAATTGTATTTTAACCGTCTAGCTTAAAAGCGCAAGTTTAATTCCTTCCTAATAATATTTCTTCACTTTCCGTACAAGCTCATTTGAATATTGTTGTGTCATTGGAAAGATATCGAGAGATAACGATCACGCGGGCTCTTTGCGCTAATCACGTGATGCGTGGGTGTTTCACCGTTAAAAAAACCGAGTGTAATGTTTGAATCGAGGGGAGATGGCTTTTTGAAATCAAGAAGAACGGACAGGCGATAGATTGGTGAGCATAACGAGCTACGGGGTCTCTTCCCTTTTAGCACGGCGATGGGCGATGGCTATCTACTTACTTACCTACCTGCTATTAACCTTTTAAACGTGGTGTAAATTGATGTTTAATTGAGTGACTAACAAACCCTAAATCTCCCTTGTCTAAAATGTAAATAATCATCTGTGTAAATACCTTTCTCATATTATGTTATATAAATAAATAATCTAGTTTCAACTACTGTTCCTCCTCTTTTATCTTTGGTACATTTTCCCCTAGAGTGCCCATGAGATAACAATTTTCTACATTTTATGTTGGCTTCGGGCGAGATGAATAATTTTTCCTATATCAATATCAGCATATTGTGTTCAATCTAATCAAAATGAACAAAAGATTAAATGAAGCGCGTCTGCATGTGAAAATTGAATATAAAACCTCCAACAGAAAAGCACACATACATCGAATAAAAATAGAAAAATAGGATAGAAAGAAAAGGGAGAAATGCGACGAGAGGTGCAAAAACATTCTTTTTTAAATGTTAAAGAATATTTTCCGGAGAAGAATTTGCCCGGGGAACACACAAAACAACGAAAGAACGGACACACATAGAGATTTTGCTTGTGATGGCATTACCTGAGTTATATATAGCAGTCATGACGAAGTCGTAGACGAAAGAAATAATTCTACTTCTACACTACTTCACTACTCTAAACTTTTCGCTGTCATCACAGGAAGTCTTAATATTCAAGTTTTAAAGCACCCTGAAAATAGACACACCTTATTGGAACTCTTTTTACTGATTTTCACATCGACAGATAATACTTATTTGTTATGTTACACAAATATGACAGCCAAAAAAAATGATTTTATAAGCGACCAAAAAATTCTTTGCCGCAGAGTTATGACGCAGCAGTAAATACAAACAATGATGAAAAAAGATTAAAAATTCTTCAGGAAAATTGATTATTTGCAACAAATTAAAAAATACCCTCATTTTTTGCCATGAGAACGTAGACTCACTGTTGCTCGAGGTTACTCGTATTTCGACCTTTCCCAAGAAACGTTGGTAAATGCTCGGACAAAGGTTTGCGGGTCGACGGATGACAAGCCTCAGTACGGCTCGTGCACCCGTTCCCACCCACTTTTAATTGTAGATTGTGAAGTTTTCCCATCGCAGTTTTCAAGTAGTTCAGTACAGAGTGGAATAATGATGGAGATATTTGTTTCGGTATTAATATAATTAATTACTTCTCTGACTTTTTTTCACAACACCATCCTCCATTTTCCTTTTAAAAAGCTCTAAAGTCAGCAGTATATAAACCGCTACTGCAGACACTATTTCCTCGTCCCTGTCCGAATCATTAAGTTTACTCATTTTTCGTCAAAATTATTTCCAAAAAAAATTTAATTAACAACGAAAAAATCAAATAAAATGCACTTTTACATCGAAGCGAATGTCTATTTATATGTAAATTACTAATGACATCGCCCATCACACTGCTTCAATAACTTGAGATGCGATTTCTACTTGTCCAAGGTAAGAGATCTTTAATACCCTTTTCATATAAATACAGGGTGTCAGAGAATTGTTGGACACACTTCAAAAATTAATTTAAAAAAAAACTAATAATGTTTCGACTACGGTTTTTTTAATGAGAGCGAATTTTAAAAAGTTCTTTTTCAGATAGGTAACACGCCGTTTCGGTGGTCTGGGGGTCGTAAATTACTGGAAATCAGAAATTTGTTTACACATTATCTGAGAAAATATTAAAACTGGAAGAAAAACGAAAGCATGTGTTTTCAGGGAATTTGACGCTCTTTAATTTGTTAATTCACATGTAGTGTGAAAACTGAAGAGTTCTCGAGATATTCAAAAAAAAAAATAAAAAAAAGAAACCAGAAAGCTTGCATCGGCTTCTGCCGATTGGTAGCCATTGTCTTTCACTGTAGCAAATTTAGAACGCCGGAACGGCGTGTTACCTATCTGAAAAAAACTTTTTAAAATGCGCTCTCATTTTTAAAAAAACCGTAGTCGAAACATTATTAGTTTTTTTTAATTATTTTTTGAAATTAGTCTAACAATTCTCGGACACCCTGTATTTAATTTAGGTATGTTCAATCAGACAATACGAGAATTAGTTAACCTTAAGTCTAAACATAAATCGTCAACTATTGCTCTGTTCAAATTTGAAAAAGTTTAGAAACAAAGAAAATCAAATTTTAACTCTCGCTCTACTGCCTTTCCAGAACCAATTCCAGCTGAAAGTTCGCAACCTCCCACCCAAGTGAGCTAAAAGAGGTCAACTTGTTTAACAGTTTGCGAGACTTTCAAGACGCGGCTAACATTTTAAGAGAATTGCAAATTCCCCATCCGCGTAGGCCAGAGATCTCCTGTCATCCAATCTCCTCTCGCAACCAAACGGCACCATCCGCCCGCCCCCTCGGGGATATAAAGGACGTGATTACGGGCCCTCAGGGGATGTATTCTGTCTCTCAGTGCGATTCCTTGGGGACCGTCCCCAAATTAAGTTCTTTTCGGCGCTGTATTTCTTCCCGAAATAGTTTGGAAATCACGTATAGGACGCTCGATAAACTCTTATTGAATTGGTATTTTACCACCAGAATACCGAGGGAAGTTATTTCTGAAACTGTATTGTATGTATTTAAAAAATGGTAAAATTGAGTTGGATGAAATAACTTGAATAGTTTATAAAAAGTCTTATATCTGCCTGCCTCTTGTTTTTCGATATATTTTTGTAATATAAAAAGAGCAAGATTTACACAGGAGACGGACGGATCTTTGACGGATGTGGTCAAAAAAATTTACAATTCTACAGACCTACAACTTTGGTGTCACGGCCGCATATTAAATTGCATCATGTAGCTTCTTACATTACTGAAATATCGCGTTCGCATACCGACGAATAGACATATTGACAGACAACACTTTGACGGATTTGGTCAAATAGATTTACAATTCTACAGATCTACAATTTTGGTGTCACGGCCGCATATTAAATTGCATCATGTAGCTTCTTACATTACTGAAATATCGCGTTCGCATACCGACGAATAGCCATATCGATAAACAACACTTTGACGGATTTGGTCTAACATTTAATATAGATTTACAATTCTAGTGAAAAAATCATATATCAAATTTCATCTATCTAGATCTTTGCTTTTAATGAGTTATCATGCACACGGACAGACTTCCCGTTGATTCATTTCACCTGAAATATCGACAGAAATCTTCAATTCTGGTTTTAAGATTACATCTCGAATCCGATTCGTATAGCTCTTTCTGTTTCCAGTTTTGAGACAGACGGATCATTTCAAAAGATTTTTTCTATCGGACACAGGGAGATCTAAAACATAGAGATTAATCAAAATCTCGAGTTCGTGTTTTTTTAAACGATAACACAACCTTCATTTTTGAATTCTTCATAGACTAGAAAGTTTAAAAAAATAGGTGGAAAGAGTTTCGAAAACAAATTATTGGTTTTTATTGATATGAAATAGCCAGTCAAGATTAGCGATATGAATAATGAATAATGGACTTGCAACATTTCTTAGATAATTTTGATAAGTAACCGAAGCTGAATCTACACACGGTTAATTTAATCAAATATGAGCAGAACATTTAACACTAACCCATAAGCAATCAATAAAATCAATAATAAACTATATTTCCGTTCATTATTTCCGGTAATTCAGTGCGTAAATACAGCGTGATTGCTAATTATTTTCATTTGAAAATTCAAGCGCACAGGTAAGCGTAACTGTAATTCCTCTGTGGTTCAACAAACCGTTCTCTTTAGAGAGCTTTCGAAACCTTCTAAATAGCATGAATTAATTTTGTTGTCATTTCGTGGGAACACTTCCAGAGGCTTTTCTCCACTGGGGATAAAGAAGCTTGTATTTCAGAATTATGCATCTTTATGCTTTCCCTGTAATGTGATAATGCTTTAAACTTGGCATACTTTCAGTAAATTGTGTGATGCAAAAAATGTATAAACAGTGGCCAACGTGATGCGTGAAGCATAGAATGCAGTTCACTACAGGGCAGATTGTTGAACCTAAAGCTACAAAATTTGGCACATAGTTGCTCTTTAGGTAGTAAGTGCACGGTAAGAAAAGGTTTTTCCAAATTTTAATTAGATTTTTTATTAACTATAATTCAACGAAATTTAAAAGCTTTTTTTCTCAGTCGAACCATATTATTGCACAAAAACGCATTTTTACACCACTTTAAAATTCAAAATTAGCTTACACTGATTTCATTTTCATACTTTTCATGAATTTTTCCAAATAAATTTTAAACACGATTCGTAACAATAGCTTTTATTGTTGTAATGAAATTCAGACCAATTTTATTGTTTTATCAAATATTTTAGTCGAGTGCTTTTCTCAGTGTTGAGGTTATGATAAAAAATGGCTTTCTTTGAAATTTTTGCTTCAAATATACTTATATTTCAAATTTCCATGTAGAAATGATATGTCCTAATATTACAATTTTCAGCAATTTTATGTAACTAAAAGTACGGATTAAAATAGATAAAGAGGTAATACAATTTAAAATGATAGCAATTCTTTACCAATTTCCAAAGCAATCCTGGCTTGTCTAATAATTGCTATTCTTTGAGATAAATATCAGTAGGTAGTTTAGCGGAAAAGATAAGTAGGAGATAAAATGAGTAACATAAATGGGAAATTCCATTTTCATCCACTATTTTCGACAACTGTACGCAAAATACAACTTGGTTGCTAATTGTTTTATTTGGAATGAATACAAATGCAGGTAAAACTGATATGTAAATCCTCTTGGTAGCACCGCAAGCCATTCCCTTCAGCTACCAAAACATCCTCAAAATTATTCATTATTCTTGGTATTCCTCCAGGAAAATACTTTCAGTGCCTTCTCTCCACTGGGAATAAAGAAGGCCTCTTTTCAGAAGCACACATCTTTATGTTTTTCTTCTTTCCAAGACAATCTCTTCATCGGAAATAGAAATGGATTCATGCCATGTATGAGCGTCCTGATGATATTTCTAATAAATCTTACTTGCACACTCTAGTGGTGATGAAGAATCAAATGCTAGAAGCCTACATGATTAAACCGGAATTTCAATTCTGATTTCCCCTTGGCATTCTTTATCACACGAGAGATAATTATTAGATACTGAAAAGCTCCCACAGTTCAGATTCATCATTTAGATTGTTTTTGACTTTCGTAAAGTGTGGATTTCTCATTTACTTCGTTTGATTTCGCAGCATATTTGTGAAAAGCTGTTTAAGAATATATCTGAGAAGCAAACTTTTATTTCAAAACCAGCTCTAACCAAATATTTTCTTATTATATCTCTGCCCAATGAACTGTTTTCATACTATGACGCAATAGCAAAAATAATATGTACCATTGTAATCGAATGCATTAGAATTATGATTGCATCAATGAATATAACTTTGAAGGATAGCAATAAAATAAAGGATTTAAGATTTTGAAGTAATTTCTAGACATATCCATGCGTTAAAATCAACACTATTCTATCCTATTCGAACTACGATGCATCTGCATGAAAAGCATAACTGTCCGCTTCGTCTAAATTCCCTTTGTCCTGCGGTGAGCTTTAACTTCATATTCTTCATGTGAGATGTGCTATTGGTTCCAGCGTTAAAATGGTGTGACGCATTTTAATTCCATTATTTCAGCATGTCCAACAGTGACCTGCATTGAAATATGATGACAAAAATTGAATAATAGCAAGCCTAATCTTTCGGCATATCGGATATATTCCTTAATATTTTAGACGACTTTGCTAATAGATTTCACAAAATATTTGATGTAATAAAGTAAGAAACTAAAAATTCATTATGACATTTCCAAAGGACATCAAAAGAAAAGAAGCAGAATCTACATTCCTTAGCTTTTTATAATGGAAGGAAAAGAGGCGATTAAATATTTATAAAAACCATGTAAAAAAGTTAAAATTTCTTGACAACAAAAATAATGGTAAATTTTATAACACAATAATAAATATTCTTGCAAATTTTGCATAAAAATTTATTTGCAATTTAAATTAAGCAAAAAATTGTTACAATTAAGGAAAAACTGCTCGGTAACTAAATTGGTATCATTATAAAGATATATTTTGTAAAGTCGTTTATGAGCGATAATATTTCTGGAAGTTACCGACGAAAAACGCCAAAATTTTGCTTAATTTTAATTTAATTAAAACCCTAATTAATTAAAAAATATCTCTCCTAGGTTCACATTCACCCACTAAAGGATTTTCGCGCAAAATTTGGCAGCTGTAGGTTATAGGTTCAATGGTCTACAACCCTATAGAGCGCCAACGCATACACACACATTCGCTTCTGTTGTTACTAAAG
>BGPR01003122.1:111116-124731 GCA_013235015.1 Araneus ventricosus | reverse complement strand
TCTCTGTGGGAATGCCTTTCTAATACTTCAACGTAAATGTAACAAATATAAGACGAAAAAATTATAATAAAATACTAAAAACAGCAATATTTTCAGATTTTGCTTTTTACACATTAATTTACAGAAAACTTGCAATATAATTATAATAATTAATAATATTAAAAGTTTTAATAAAACATTAAATAGCAACAGATCAAACATTCAATAGCAACAAATAAAGAAAATTGCCTATCTGAGGGGTAGACACAAAGATTTAGCTAACACTTTTGTGCTGCCATATCTAAAGCTTTCAGCAGAGTTTAAATATCTTCCTCTCTGTCGGAATGTCTTTCCAATACTTTATTCAAATATCTTGTAAGAAATAAAAGCAAGAAGAAAAAGTACAATAAAACACTAAAAACAACTACACCGTAATGTGTCGTTTTTGTAACCTTCTGAGAGGTGGCAATTATTTCCTTTGCCTGTTGTTTTTGTGAACGTAAGAAGTGAAAAATACTTCAAATAATCATTATGATTGCTTAAACTCCCAAAGAATTAAAAAGCATCTTATAAATATCCGCTTTTCTATTTGTTTCGTAAAATATCTCCTAGATTTAAAAACATACGTATCTGTAAACAGAGTTTGGCACTTCAACTAAGTATTCATGCAAAATAATTCCTTTTATTATATAAAACGATTTTACGAACTTCGAATGTTTTATAAACTCATGTAATAAATAAGATGGATGTCTTTGTATTCACAATTGCAGAAACATTTTCTATTAACTTTCAAGAATAAAATTAATATTTAAATTATACATATAATTTAATTCGTGTGAAATGTTTCCTTTTTTTAAGCATAATCAATAAACATTTGACCCAGCCTACTTTACAATTCTATGTTAAATACTCATTTCAGAAGATTTTTATTGAAAATTTCAAATCATAATTAGTGAGGTTTTTTGGTCTCTTTTTTGCTACAAATTCAGCAGAAAGATAAAATTATTTAAGAGCTATCTTTATTTTTAATTTTTAAAAGCAATATTGTTTTGAGACCATCAGCTAATCAGTATTGTATCGAGGAAGAACAATTGAATAAATAAAGTACATTAAAAGAATAAAAATGTTTTGTGCATTTATATTTCATGAAACATTTTACATTTTTCATCTCTTATTTTAATTTAATTTAAGTGCACACGAATACATTCAATTTTTTTTGTTTCAGATACCAAAAAATAGTAAAATTATAACGCTGAGGAAATATTATTCGTCAAATTTTAACCTTTTAATAACGGTGTGTTTCTGCTTTGATAAACTCTTGAGAATATTAACTGGAAATTATTTGACATTTCGTTTTCAGTAATAATTAAAGTTCCTTTTTTATAAAACTGTCCGCTCAGTAGATTTACAATTTACACTGAGACCAAATCGCGTTCTGATGTAAATTTTTTATTCGTTTCAATCAGATCTAAGTGTTACCTTTATGTTTTCATAACATTTTTCGTGAATGTCCTTTTTTTCAGTAAGTATATTTTTGATACTGACTCGCGATACTAATTATCAGCATATATTTAATAATCCCATATATATTGATGGGTTGAAGTGACAAAACTTTTTTCGGGTCCTTTTCCTATTTGAAGCTGATAGAGGCTATAAAATAGAAATGTTCTTAGCGCATTCATTTCTCACTGGTTTTTACCGAAGACGAAAAAGTAAATAAATCGTTCAAACTAAATCGAAACAAAAGTTTCCTATTTAACCTCTAAAGTTTAACCAAAGACAAAACACCTGCATCGAACAAAAAGAACAAAAGCAATTTTTTTTTAAACTTCCAAAAAGTTCCAAACTTGTCAAACAAACGACTCATTTATAATTCTTTCCTTTTTCGTTACGTCACGTCACTTGTGGCAATGACGTCATCCAGATCCTGGTGAAATTAATCGATACATTTCACTATCACAATATTTATTCTCCATCGGGCGGATCTAAAAAGATAATCGATGGCTCCAGAAAAGATGAATAAACATACGAGATGCGTCGTGCCCCCCCCCCCCCCCTTCTTTCAGGCGGATGATTAGATTTTCGAACATGGAGTTAATTTCCACTCAAATGTCATTTGCATCTGGCATCGGAGAGAAAATTTCACGCTTCTTTCACTTGTGCATAACTTCATTTGTCGCGAGCAAGCTGACTCAATTGGTCGATTAATTGATTCTTATGATGAAGGAGGGGTTTATTATCAAACATGAGACTGTTGTTCTTACACATATCCTAGTTATCAAGACAGATATTGCAGCTATTTTCTTATGCTTACAGAACAGTACTATTTTTGTCACTTATTCGTTATCACAAGAATGGAACTGAATTATATTTTGCACAGAGCCTGTTGAAAAAAAAAGAAAAAAAGTTTTCGAACATCTAGTCCAAACCATCGTGGCATGATAATGTTTTAGACTGTATTCGTCTGTCTTGATTGCATCAGCCATTGCATTCTGTACATAATGATTTTTACATGACGCAGTTTACAGAAAAATACCAGATTAAAAACAATATCATATAATAAAACATCTAGTGTTTTGAAATACGTTCGTAATAGATTGAAAAATTATTATTATTTTTTTGCTTTATCGCACGACAGCTATTAAAATATTTACATAAATTATTAACATTTTGCTATTTTGTTGCACGCGGTTATATATAGGAAAAGCATTGTTTCAAAATTGTAATCAAAACTAATTTTAAAAAATTTATTAAAATTAAAGAAAAATTCGTTTACTTTAGAAAAACAATTAGTCTCACAGAAAAGTTATTTTCTTGGATTTTAAAATAGTGCAAAAATGTTTTTTTTTTGTGTGTGATAGTATGCTCCGAAGTTGTTGCTGAAAAAAAGTTAAAATTTCGATTAATTTTTAATTAATTAAAGATCTAATTAAAATTTTGAAAAACTCTTTCTTAGTATGCATCTATCACCCAAGAAATAAATACATGACAAATCTCGTATCTGTAGTTCCAATGTTCTATCTTGTAGAGCGTTTTAAGTGATTTTTGCATCATGCATGTCACAATTTACAGATAGTCTACAAACATTATCAAATGAAAATTCTAGATTGAATGTTTCGCAACGCAACTAAATCAAAACTAGACAATACAATAGAAATACAACAAATTAGAAACAAAAGTTGATTACAAATTATTTACAGACTTGAAAATTTCATACGGAAAATTTTAATTTATTTAACACAGCTATTCTTTATATTAAAAAATTTTTTATCTGAAAGTTGAACAATAAAATTGAATAAAATTTCCAACATTTTACGATTTATCTTAGTAAAAGTATTTTCCCAATTTATTCGATTTAAAAGTCACATTTCTACTTGCAAATGAAAACGGATTCAGAATGCGAAAATTTATGTTCTTGGAATCTTCTCAGCAATGATTTATTTAAAAAGTCATCCTGAATAATTATGTCTGCATATTTCATAGTCTGTTCCTTATTAATCACCGAAGCTCATTAAAAAATTTCAAGATATGCATTTTTTATTTTCTTTGAAGAATCTTATCTTAATAAATAACTATTACGAATGTTTACTCCAAAATTCTCAAATTCTGTGAATTCTGTTTACGAAATTTATATTCGTGAAAAGACGAAATCAGATTTATAAATGTAAATTTCAAGAATTTAGTAAAAGGGATTGTTTTTTATTTTATTTTATTTATTTTTTAATATAAGTATATAAGACGAGTTTTTTTAGAATTTTATTTAGAATTAGTTTTTAGTATAAGTATGTAATAAGTATTTTTAGTTATTCCTAATAATATATTACTAAAACTTCATAAAAAATTAGTTATCTGACGCAAAATATTTTGAAAAATTTCTTACTGATTTAATTTAAAACGCTCCAGAAGAATTCAGACACTTTGAATTTAATCCACGTTGGCGTTAATTTTGCTAAAAACAGACGATATTATCTGAGAAAAATTCCCATGACTTTTCTTCTTTAATTCTGCTCATGTTCATTTTCATTTATTTTCTTAAGATCCACATCAAAATATTTCAAGAATAATTCTGCATGTTTTCAGTGAAATAGTTTTCAGTTTTAAAGCTAAAGGTAAAACCCTAGTGTGAGTAACCAAAGTTGAGTAGGGATTTTATAAAAATGTTAAATACTTTTTAATAACGATATAAAAATAACTAAAGAACTTCACAGAAGGAAATTTCGCCTTATTATTACTGGGGGCCCTTCATTTGGGTATAGAGATGATCACCATATTGTGTGCATCGCACATTTTTAAAAATTCACTCTAAAATTAAATTCAAGATTGTGTGGTAACCATAAAATTAATTTATGCCTCTGCAAGTCAGCATATTGTCACGAACATGGAAAGTCGCTTCCCAGCAATGTTAGTCTGATGGTTGGGAAGAGAGTTTTACCAGGTTAAACATGGAGTGACGGGCAGCGGCTGTTATGGGATCCCTGACCTTGGCGACCATTTTGGCAACTTGGCGACAAATAGATGATTCCAGAAAATGCAACCCTTTTCTCGATATTTCTATTAGGAAAGGGAATGCGCTTGAATATACGAGAAAACTCCATGTGACGTCACGGCCTGTCGGAGAGAGTATATAAAGACCGCGCCTGGATAAAAGGGAGTAGTTTTTTGATCCATTGGGAACGACTTTAGAGTTTCGTCTGCAGTGCGAGCTAGGAAGCTGGTGAGCTGAGCGCTATTGAAAGTGCTGTTGTTGTCTTTATTAGTTATTTGCTGACTGTTTGTGTTGCTAAATATCAAAGTGCAGAACTGTTATTACCTGTGAATTGTTGTCTTTTTACATTGCTAATCTGTGCAAGAACTATAGTTTCCTGTTACCTGTGCTACGTGTTTTCCTGCATATTTGTGAATAAACCTTCATTCTCCATTATCCTGCGTATTGGACTGTTTGCACCATACACACGCAGAAAGACTTTTCTAACAATATATCAGCAAAGAAGAAAATAATGAAGAATAATTCTTTGTTGCCAATTCGTGTTTGAAAAGCATATCTGAATAAAAGTGAATACATTTGGTTAAGGAAAATCCCGAAAAGTGAAACAAATAAATAAATAAATAAAACTTTCTTTTTGTTTTTTCCTATATACTAATTTTACTAAGTTGGTTACTTAGATTATTTCTATTCTTACTTGATATGCTGTACTTTAAAACCACAGATCTGATACAAATAAATAATATCTACTCTTTCCTTTAAGCACTTGCTCTTGGCAAGTATTCCGTAGCGCCATTTGTTTAAAAATTAACAGCATTTTTGTAGTTGCTACACCCAGTCTGCATAAAAATACCCTGTTAGACCCTCAGCATGCATATTTTCTGAGCCAACCAGTGCCCTAATCATGGCTGAAGAATTTTAACCATTATTCGAAAACTGGTGCACCGATATGCACTTTAGAAGAGCCAGATTCGCTGCGGTTTCATGGTTTGCCTCCAGGCGAAACACAAATGTGGGCCAGCTTCCCCTAAATGTCTTCCATGAAAGAAACGTTATCCCATATATAGGATCTAAGTCAGACTTGCATCTCAAGCGATATCTTGATGCTCCGAATCTCTTTAACCAATAGAAGATGCCACATTCTCAATTTATTATGAGCTCTTTATTCAAGGGCTAGATATACTATACCGAGCCGGATCAGAACCGCCACCATTTTTTTTTTTGGATAAAATGACGAAACCTCTGAAATTTTTGAAATATTTTTAAATAAAAATTTTCCTATCATTAAATTGATTGCTTTCATATAGGCATTGAAGTTTGGTATATGTGAAGCATAATGGAATAAAATTTAAAGTAAATAGAGAATACTGAGGCAATAATCAAATCCAAGCGGGAAAGAAACATTTTGGCAGATATTTCTTTTAAAAAATATTAAACTTAAAACTGAAATTTATCTGCCGAAATTTATACACCGATATGCTAAAAAAAAAGCAACTTTCTGAATCCTACCATTTCAAGTCAATATATCATTATTTTGATGTTAATCATAGGGAAAAGCAAATGCTTTCTAAATAAAAAAGAAAAAGTATTATTAGAACCATATATTTGAAAATGATTCGAAAAATTTAACATCGTAGAGGGACGAGACTCGTGTTTATATCGAATGCCGCTGTTGAAGAATTAATTCAATTTCAGGAACCATTTTTATTAGATGGCTAAGTTCCTCGACACAGTACATTAAAAGGTACAAGACGCAAGACAGAGAACAACAACACAAGACAAGTACACAGAAGAAAGAAGAGAGAAAGGCATCATGGGAAAAACCCGGATGGCTCTAGTAGCGCCACCTACCATAAAAAAGAGAAGGCAGTGAATTGTATCCGCTACAACATGAAGTTTTTATAAAGTTTCAGTTATTTAATGCACTATTTGTTTGCTTGTTATCTTTGATGATAAAGAAATTACAAAATCAGAATTGTAGCAGTTTTGGAATCTTCCATGTTGGATTACAATTTAATTTGCCGACTAATCAAACTTCCAGTTTCTTATTTTAAATTTTCTTAATGATAATCCACTTTTCAAACGATTTCCTATGACCTACAGGATTTAAGAATATTTTTGTGTTAAAATTATTAAAAACAAATTAATAGAAGTGCACAAAATGGTGCTTTTCGCTAGTTAGACTTTCATGAAAGATTACATTTACGTGAAAACATTAACTTTTAATTTAATTGTTTTAATGACAAAAGTTCTTTTCAAATTGCAGATATTTGAACTGGTGACATTTTCTAAAAATTCCAGAACTTTCGTCATTTTGGCTAAAAATAAAATGCTTAACGCATTTGCTGAGAAAAATTGTTGGGATTTTAATAAAGTATATAATATATAAGAGTACTATGCAGTGCAAGAAAGCAGAAATTACTTTAAGACTAAAATTTTCCCCCAATTTTTTAGTTACTTTCATTAACTTTTTATTTTCTCTTTATTTTTCAAATTCTTTGATACAGGTCTCGAAAAAATCAGATTTATTTAAAAGAAACTAAATTTTACAAAAATGAAATCAAAAAATTACTTTAAAAATTATAAAAGAGCACTAAATGTAAAATCTTTTCAAAAAACACAAAAATTAATTTAAATAAAATAAAAGAAACGGCATTTTTTCTGAGAAGACATGTAAGGCACTAAAAAAAAGAAAAAAGGGAGAGGAAAACTGTTAGGTATTTGACTTTAAATGTTCATTTATTCCTAATATTAAACTACTTTAAATTTAAACATTATGAAATTTATCCGATCATTTAAAGTGATAGTTTGATGAAAAATAAAGGCATCTCAAGAATTTTCACTTATATGCTTTAAATTAAAAGTTTTAATGTTCATTAAATTCAAAGGGGATATTAATTTGCATTTAGTTATTTAAAGAACGAATAACTGGTCTTCGACTTTCCTTTTAATTCATTTGGATTTAAAAAAAAAGAGTTTTGGAAAAAAAACATTTATGTTTTAAATCTTAACAAAGAAATCCAGCACATGGTTTCTATATCGTCATCTTTGACGTGAAGGTAAAAGTGTTGCTTTTGTTTTCAAAATAATTTAGTTAATGCATGGATAAATCTAATTCATTAATAATGGAAATCATCTTACTAACGCCACAAGCACATAATGAACGCCATTACGCATGTCATTTAACATCTACAGTATACTCTCCATTATCCGTGCGCGGATTATCCGGTTTGCGGATTATCCGTGCTCATTCCGGACTCACAAAAAAATTTAAAGAAACACATTTTCACGCTTGTTACGCATGTAAAATCGATGTTGATGTTCGATCGAGAGATTCATTCCGTGAAACTAGTGAGCCGTGACGGCTGAGGCTAAAGAATAATTTTTTTCTTCCTCCACGTGCAATCTCTACCGGTTCAACCCTTAATTTTCGGAGAAATGAATCATCCACTTCCTGCTAGCTCATTCTCGTACGAACACGCTTCTGCCTGACACGTCATTCTTTAACTTCTTCGTCTTCTTTCACTTTCGCACGTGCTCCTCTAGTTCTTGTTTATCGTCAGTTAGTAGCGTGAAATGTTTTTCTGGTAAAAATGAGCGGTGTGAAACGAAAACGAAACGTTTTAAATGTTAAACAAAAATTAGAAATCCTTCAAAAACTTTATAATGGAGAATCAGCTCGTACTGATGTAGAAGATGTACTAAATGAAGGAATTAAAATTTCTCATTCTGCTGCTCTACAATCTGTGGAAACTTTGTTAGATTATATGGGGCAAAGAGGATTTGATTACGGCGACGTTACTATGGTTCGTAAAATATGTGTCGATATACGACAAGAGACGAACAAACAGCAGAAGCAAAGACGCATTACAGATTTCTTTTAAGCAGTAAATGTTAAAAGGAAAATTCCTAGTTTGATGTTATACAGCATGCAAATGTAAGTAATTTTTATATTTTTGTACCGATGTTGATTTTTTCTTTAATAAAAAGGAGCTTTTGGATTATCCGTGTTTTTCTATTGTCCGTGCGATCCCTCCCGGTGATTAACCCGGATAATCGGGAGTGCACTGTAGTTGCACGTGGCCTTATGATGTGTAGAGACGCTCCTTCTTTAAACCAGTATCACCTGAACCTAACTTGACTTATTACTGTACAATAATAACTTTTTCAAATACTACAATAGAAGATACAGAAGTACAAAAATGATTCCAGTTTAACTTGTTGAATATCCTTTGCTTCGAAATAATTTACTATTTAGAATTTTTTTTACTAAAATAGCTTTTAAAAGACACTTTTATTAGTATACTAACCAGCAGGTTTTTTTTATTTTTATAATTTTCTACTTTTTAATTTTGAGAACTATTGTTTCTCAAAATAACTATCAGGTGGCACCAACGGAAAGCAATCAGAATTTAATTTAATCGATGATTAACTGATGATTCAATTATGAAAATATTCAAATATTGTATTGTCATCGAAAATTCGCACGTGTACAAAAAGAAGCGAGTGAAAAATCGATTACCAAACTCCATTTTTACAAACATGAGACATGTCGATTTAAATTGCTTACAAAGTCATTTGATTTTTCTGCACTGTATTTAAATAACCCTGAACCATAACATTAAACGCAATATTAAAATGGTACGAAAGAAAAAACAAGAAATCGCAACAAAAAATATAACTATCGAAGTAACATATATTTTTACAAATAGCAGCAAGATTTCTAGATTTAGGAAATGTTGTTATGCAAAAAAAGGCATAACACCATTTTCCCTCGGAAAAACAAAATCTCACATTTACTAAATTTGTCCAAGTTCTCAGATAAGACTTATAATGCTTTGACGATGTTTGTAGTAAAATTAGACATTTCTCGTCTTAATAGTTGAGTTTATGGGTCTCAAACATATTTCCACAAGTGTATTCTCCCAAGACATTAAAAATAATTTATAAATTCAACTTTATTATCGATATTGCTGACAGCCGTAATTTGCTATTACAGACTTAAAGAGTATTAAATTTTGAAAAAGAGAGAGAACAAAATTTAAATTAGATGAACATTCCGGCATATGGCATAAAATGTACTAATTCGAAAATTATTAATTTGGCTCGCTTATCATATACCTTGGCATGTCAGTATGGAAATCTAATTATCCTCTTTAACTATGATTTAAACCATTATACTACGCTCGATTGTAATTAAAATGAAGTGCCTGAACATATTTTAACATGTATCCAATTTTTTATTCAAATGAATGCTGTTCTTTAGCTAAAAATAGGTTATAATTAATTTCTGAAAATGAACTAGGGAGGAAAATTATAATCACCATTTTCTAGTCAAAAATATTAATCGGATATAAATTAAAACGGAAGACAGTGCTGATAATCATTCCGTCTCTTTAATTTTAATTCATTTTTCCTTTAGAACGAGCAATTTTTTTTAAAGATATTCTCTCTTCTTTCTGTTTCATTACAAGAGCTTTTTCTCATGTTTCACTAATGCAGTTACCGTTGCATTATGCAAAATTACGCTTCATTTTTTATTACTTTTTTCATTTTATTCTCTATCGTTTCTTCGAATCCTGCTTAGATTCACAAGCCCCAATTCTGCCTTGTAAATTAGCAAGCAGAACATTGGATAAGAGATAAGAAAAAAAATAAATAAACCTCTTGCTTTTTAATCAGATGCAAATAAGATAAAGCAATTTTTTTTTTACTAATAGAAATTCTCGGAACCATTTCTTCGTTCGTGTTGCCAGGTTCTTAGTGAGTTCTGCCGAAAGAAATGTTCAGACGACTTTGCATTGCAGAATCGAATTACATCTGATTGTTGTTAGTTTTATCGTTACTTTTATTTTTTTTATGCGCTATTAGAAGAGTCATTCATTTTTGAATCACAGTATCAAGGACTTTAGAAATTTATTAATAAATATAGAAATGAAAATTAATGTAAATGATATCAGTTTTTGTGCTTTTTTGGGAAGAAGTTTTAAGTGCTTTCAGGCAATTTGTTTCAGCTTGAAGTGGAACTCGGTTCTTAATGGAAATTTCCTTCAGGATATTCTGATTGCATTTTAATCTTTGATAGTTACTCATTATCCGGCATCTTTTTTGCATCATTGATCGCATAATTCGTAATCAATTCGTGGTCACGTGATACACGACAAGCGCATATAGAAAAGTAAAGAACGACGGTTAGTGCTATCCAGAAGCAAGTATCGCAAACAGTTTAGCTTAGTTATATTAACGTCCCGTTTTGAAGCAACACGAGGTCTATTTTGGGACGGGCCTTGTCGTTTTGAACCGCGGTCAGATGACGAGGACGATATTTTATTCATTTTTTATTGATATTTCTCATTTTTAATTCTGTACATTTCTGGAAGTTGAAAATAGTTTTATAAATCTTGTTTTTCAATAAACTGGTTCGGGCGTTTGGTTGTGGGAGGCGTCGGCTATGGTGTTCGTACCTTATCCATCTTGTGCCCATTTAAGACCGATAAGGTGACTCTAGTAGTCATAGATATCGGGGGTTTAAGGTGGTGTTAGGTCAGATGACGAAGACGACACCTCAGCTGGCACCCCCTCTCCAAATTTCCGCACCACACCAGCTGACTAAGTCCATGCACATTATGTCTCTCCATATTAAAATTTGTAATCTGACAAGTAATGTTAATAAAATAATAAAACCTAATTGGAGCATTAGTTAAGAACTTTTTTAAATCTTAGTGTTTTACACTTATTGAGAGGGCTCTGCTCTATGGTTCTGGCGTCTGGGGAGGGGCTCTAACAATAGTGAAAATAAAACGCCTCCAAACGATACAGAGAGTCTTTTTAATTAAACTTTTAAGACCATACCGAACTACAGCCACGCATGCGCTTAACATCCTGGCCCGAATTCGTCCACTCCATCTAAAAGCAAAACATGATTTCCTAAAATTCCAAATATGGACCCGTCGCTCGGGGGGGGGGGGCTCGATGGATTGATTGACATTAACAACTTAGGTTCTCATTTGTTTCTTTCACAAATAAATTTAAATATTAGAGTACTTGGCATCCCAGAAAACTGAACGATGATTCGTTTGAGGTGTACACGGGTAGATCCAAGATCGCTGGCGGTGTCGGGTTCTCCGTGTGCATCCTCAAAGAAGAAATTCAACAAAAGATTTTGAGTTGCAAATTAAATACTGATAATACAGTGTTCCAGGCAGAATTGGCCGCTGCTTGGGCTGTAGAAACAATTAATAAAATTAACATTTTTTCAGACAGTAAGTCATCCATCGATGCCCTCGAGAGCCACAGGACCAAATCCAAATTCGTTAATGGTATAAAAGAAAAATTTCGCTCGGCGGAGGGATTGCTCTGTCTCGCTTGCCGGGATCCCAGACAATGAGCTTGCCGATCGCTTCGCCAAACAAGCACCCATTGACGGAGAAATAATGAATATTCCTCTCCCTTATTCCTACGTTGAAATTCAGTTAAAACAAAAATTATTGGAAGATTGGAGGTAATTTCATAACCAATTTCAGGCAGCTTCTGGAGTCCGGATAAGGGGTTATGTTCCCTGCTTGGACGATAAATTATTAGTCAAAAATAAGGCAATCATTTACTTTTTAACAAGGAATAGATCTGTTCCCTGATATCTCAGCAGATTTAAAATTTTATTTTCATCATACTGTGAGTGTGGGTTGCTGGGCGACCCTGACCATTATGTTTTTAAATGCTCATATACAGCCCAATATCATTAGAAGAAACCAGCGGACAACCCGTGTGGTTCAAAAATATTTTAAACTGTAGTTCTAATTTTAATAAATTAATTTTTTGTTTTAGTATCAGTGATGCTATTTGTGACCTCCTGATATCGGCTTAACTTTTACCTTTTTGCCTACTGTTTTACTTGCCTCGATTGAGACCGATGGTTTATGCTCATGTACATAAGCTGTGTTTTATTCTGAAATTTTTTGTGGTTTTAAGATTTCGGATCTGTGATCCTTTTATTATTTTAACTTTGTATAAATAGAGATGTATTTTATTTTCTTCTTTTACTATTTTAACTTTGTATATATGGAGATGTATTTTATTAAATTGATTTCATTGTTGTATCTTTAAAAAAATTGAAACCTCGAAATATTCAGCTGACCAACTATTTTCTTGGAGGCGTCATGTGTTGAACTCCGGGGCATTGTACACGCACTGATGGGACTTCGGCGCCGGGTGTCCGGTCGTGCTTTTCAGTGTTGCACATTCCTGGGCCTTGCTCTCATCCAGTGTCTGTTGGGAACACAGGTTTTTATTTTGGTGTGATTGTGTGTTTGGGTTTTTTTGTGTGTGCTTTCAAGGTTTTGGCTTTAAATTTGGCGATGTTTATTTTTAGTATATTTAGCTTGAATGCACAGTGGTAATTATTGTAATTAACTTTCTCCCAGCAATTTTGGTGGCTGGTGAGTTCTGTGCTTATATGGATTTGTGTTGCCGCCCTTGATTGGATCTATAATGTAAAATCTCATTAAATGGATTCTTTAGATAGGTATTTGTGGTTTTAGAGTCTTTATCCTGGGGTTTAATTATTGAGCACTAGTTTGTTGTTGTTGTGTGAGTGAGTTTGTGTGTTGATTTTCTTTCATTCTGCGTGTTTCTGGGTATTTATAAAATGAGACCAAATGTAGTTTTTCACCCGTGGGAGGTATTTGAGATTGTACTTTGCTCCTGTATTACTAATTCTCCTGTCCCTAGAGGTTTGCCTCCCTCGGCTGGTTGAGTCACTGTACTTAATTAAAATATCTCGATGTAACTAATCCCCGCCTTTGTTTACGGGTGCAGTATGTAACTTAAAATTTTTTAAAATAAATCCTGTTGGTTCTCTCTCCCCACCGGGCCACCTAAGGCCTTAAGCCAAATAGGCAGCCTGGTCCGGGGTGGGTTGTAGGCACCACGCTAGAGGAGGGATGTTTGGCCCCCTACGTATGATTTCATGTGGAACAGGCCCGCGTACACAGCGGAATTGGGCTTGGAATCTGGAATAGGCCTCAAAGCCGAGACCTTTTGCAGTGGAGTTCATAATTTTGAACTGCTTTCAGACGACGGGGGAGGGGGGGGGCTGGCACCCTCTCTCCAAACTTCCTCATCAAACTAAAGGGAAAACATTTTGCCCCTCACATA